>OZ014445.1:14871110-14911147 GCA_963966035.1 Acleris laterana
TATAAACTTGCACAGAGGTTTTATCGACTACAAACCCATTATTTTATGGCCTTTCTCCTGAGTCTGCTAGTAGTATATATTATAGCATTTTTTCAAAGACACTATCACTGTTGTCTCCTGGCTTACGGGACAGAATAACAACAACAAAAAATTGATCCACTCGGTTATAATTTACAATTAGACACTTGTTAACAAACATAAATACTGTTTTCACTGTATAAACTTGCACAGAGCAAAAATAAAAAAACATTTAACCTCAATATACGACCCAAAAATGTGCTTGAGGTCGTCAATGTCGTTAAAGATGCCAAGTCATTTGTAACTTATAGAAAACTCGACCTTATTATTGTAAATTGTCAGATTGACTTTGGACCTAAGGTGGATCACAAATTTAAGTCTTTGACTGTATGTACGATTCTTTATTCCCTCGTAACGTAATGACCTGATTTCGACAAACGATTCGAAACGAGATTCTTCTAAAGGTCGCCGTGTACTTTATATAAAAAAAAAAGACAAAATTGCTTTTTATTAGTCATGTTTTATTATTGGACGGAGCAGCGATTGCTCTATCTTACATATTTCATATTATGTAATTTGAATATTAAATAATTATAATTTATGTCTGTAGTGTTTTCCACATAATGTTGTCGGTCTAAGAGCCGTATTAAAGATTTGACCTTGAGTGATATGTCCTCTGACAAGTCAGAAATTACAGTTAATAATGACGAAACTAAAACGACGACTGTTAAGACGGGTAAACTAAAATTAGTTTCATTGGACCCCAAGTCTGTGTTAGACCCTGAGGGTTGTATTACTAAACTAATCTCAACTCTAATCCTCGTCTCGAGATGCGTCAAAAATAACAGTGTTCTATGGTTTGACGTTTATTTTGACGTATCTTGTGACGCGCATCTCAGCCAAGATGAGTTTATTAATACGGGCCTGAGACTCTCGATCCCGCCAGGTGCTGCGGCTGGCGGCGGTGGACAGCACGCGGCTGCTGTCCTCGGGGCTGGACCAGGTCACCGCGCTGTGGCGGGTCGACGACGGCGAGCTCATCGCGCATCTCAAGTGAGTTATTAAGCCGAAAACTCAGAGCTGAAGCGCGTTCCCGTACTATAATCAGGGGCCGATTGTATAATAAAGTACAAGCTAATAGTATTAGTGGTTTTGTATGGATTTTTACTAATAGTTTCCGTGTGGTTGCCGGATTAGAATAGTGCCACTCCAAGTCTTCCTGTGGATGTCGTAAAAGCCGACTAAGGTTATAAAGGCGTGTAGTACTGTTAGGCGATGGGCTTGCAACCTGTCACTAATACGCTGGTAAACATCTTCGCCTAAGTGTGCAAAATGTGGTTACAGAATTATCAAAAAGTTTTTATAGTTGTTGGAAATTCTGTAGCTCTGCCTACCCCACTCTGGGAATAAAGGCGTGAGTTTATGTACGTATGTATGTTTTACTAATAGTAGGGCTTGCACTTCATTATGCAATAGGCCCCATAGGTTGTGGTGGCCAATGGCTGCCAAGATACATGCTCAGCCTAGTTTGGGTTCATTGTACAGTACATAGGTACATAGTACATAGGCACATAAGTACTGTAAATAAATAAATTTTGTTGTTTTATCCACCACATCTCATGTCACTTGACAAATCTAACTTTTTTTTCATCTATACTCAATTGTCAACTCTTTATTGTTTCCATAAGATATACAATACAGGTGTTAGGTAACCTATAACTACAAATAAGGTAAGAGACCTTTATGGAATCTTTATGGACCCTGGTAGGGCACAACTTACAAAATAGTAGCCGTTCACCTTTTTTTTTTTTGCGGTGGGGAAATGCTTTTACGCATACCACCCAGGTCCCAGGATGTCCAGGATGGTTATGTGGGACTCACCAACCGAGAACGGCCGGAATACCCACTAAAAACCCAGCGGTTAACCATCTGCGTCCTTCGGAGAGGTGCCACGCGATCACTATCAAGCGCATTCGGCTGTGGCACCTCGCCGCTAACGACTCCAGGAGGGCGCCTTGGTTTACTAAGGCACCCTCACACTTCCGGTGCGCCCCGGTGGACTAAGGGGTCCCCTGACCTCTCCTTCTCCTCCGTGCTCAGCGAATCGGGTCAGCGAGGGCACTGGTTTCTCTGGCCCGCTCCACTTCCTCCTTCTGCGAGATGACTGTTTCGCAGAAGGAGGTTACCGCCGAGTAGCCGCTAACCTAACCTAACCCTACCCAACAGAGGCACAACGGAGCCCGTCCACTGCCTCTCCGTGTACTACAACGAGCTGATCTCGGGCACGACCAACAACCGCATCGGCGTGCACACCGCGCTCGACCAGGACACCTCCTTCTCCAGCACCAAGCTGCGCTCCGACACCTTCAAGGGCGTGCTCACCTGTATGTCGGTGCTGCCGCTGAACAGGCTGCTGCTGCTCGGCAGCGACAACGGCACCATTAGCCTGCTTTGCTGATACTTATGTAGGTATAGCCTCATAACGCCCACCATACGTTCCAATAGTACGTTCGTTCAAATAGTGTGCGCAACCCTTTGAAGTCGCCGACACTGCTTTGTGTGCACCGCGTCGGCTTCTTTGCACCAAACCACTATAGGCACATTAGGCACTATAGTTAACCGAATAAATGATTCATTCATTCATAATTGTAGCGGCACATCAAAACATGCAAACTATTTGAGCGAACGAACTATACAGAACTACCGGTTTCTTAATTTCTATTAAACATGAAAAAAATATACTGACAGTTGCGAGTGCAAGTGTGATAGCGATAGTCAGCCGCTATTAAGAAGCTGGAAGGACTGTTAGAAGTTTTTTGTGAGTGGGACTTTGGATCTACATTATGGCAATAAAGTTCAATTACGTTGGTTCGATAATGCCATTTTCAGTTTATGAAGATAGGAAAATAAACTGTATATCAAATGCAACACAGTTTAAATAAATTAGGTTGGACTTGGATAAGTGGAAAAAAAGAAGGAAAGTAGCCTTTGCCCTGACGGTAGAAGAAAAAAAAAGTTTTAGCATATTTTGTTGGCGACTGTTTAGTCTGACCATAACAAAAAATCTTTTTTAATCTGTGTTACATGGGTTGGAATGGAAAATATAGTTTATTTGCGTTCGATAGTATGTTTAGGAGGGTCCAGCGTCCTCAAATTCGCGTGAATATTCTAGTGGTGTGGACGTTGAGCCGAACGTTGCATACCTTACACACCACTCGATGTTCGCGCCGAATGCTGATTACAGTCATTACACGCGAATGCTCTCAGTGCGGACGCTCCTTTAAATCATGATCTACTACAAAAATCACAACAAAAAGCTGAAATCTCCCTTATCTACAACATAATGCAATATTTAATAAAATAAAAAATAAAAACGCTCGAAGCGTGAAGGCGTTAATACGGATAAGCTATTTTTATTGTTGATTGTATCTAGGCTTTATATTATCTCTATTCTATAGTCATATTTGATGGCAATATTACGACTGACTTCCAGTCAGTGTGAGGTTTGGGGATAAGACAGCCGGTGAAATGACTAGCATAGAGGCATTCCATCTTAGCCTCAGGGTTGGCAACGCATTTGCAGTCTTAGGATTGCATTGCAGTCTTGTGATTGCGAATGTCTATGGGTCACAGTTTCCACTTACCATCAGGTGGTCTGTGTGCTCGTTTGTCTACTAGACGCCATAAAAAAAAAAAAAAAAAAAAGTCTAGCCAAGGTTTACAAAAGAGTTTCTATAATGTGAACAAATTAAAAATAATCTGGTGGTGGTGGTCAAGATAAATTCAACCTTGTTCCTTTGCCAACGTTTAGCTTCCATTAACTATGCAATTCATACTATAAGGATAGTACTCCTTGGGTCTCTTGAGCAGTAGGAGTAGGAAAGCGAATGTACCCAAAATGCCGTCTATTTTGTATATTTTTACCACATGAAGTTATTTATTTGTTAAATGTTTAAAGATTAATTATTAACTCTAAGGATAATTAAACAAAAACCTGGACACTTAGCGAGCAACAAGATTGCAGCTCCTTACCTTGGGTATAGTCTATTCGTTTAGTTAAAAAAAAGGTAATCAAACCAATCTGTTGAAAATGAAATCAAACCTTAGCCTTTATTCTACGCTGTAAATCAATATTGCTTTTGGCATGTTATCGTACTGTTTTTAACTCAGCCTCTATTTTACTGTTAAGTTAATAAAAGCTATCAAAACGTTGAGTGTACACGTCAAGTTTTCTGTTTGAATCGATGGATAGACTAAATCACGTACATAATATTTCTGTTTGTTTACATTTTTAAGCATTTATGTAGAGTATTCTAGAAAAAATATGTAAAAGTATGATTTATTTATTTATTTGAGAATGTGTTTATTAAATAAGTAACTTGGAGGCATAATATATGTGTCAATTTGAGTTCTACGGACTTTCAGTTGTATTCAAAATATCATAAACTTTTAGATTTCAGACACACTTTGAACTATAATTATGCCTAAGTGAAGTGAAGTAATAAGTGAAGAAATATAATACTCTCCATTTTTTATGGTCTGTCCCAGAATCTGAGAACTCTATAACAAAGGTCAATGCCGGTACCTCGAACGGCTTTGATGATGTTTTTCATTATTATAATATCTTCGCGGAATGAAAAGGTTCGTCTAAATTAAAACTAAAGTCCCCGGATATAATGGCGTTCCCTTCTTTGACAGCTGATATCTGTCATTTTCATGAAACCTAACCAAAAACCATCCCGTTTAAACTAGCTACCGTTTTAAAAAAATAGGGCAAATGAGAGTCGAACGAAGGCCGTACCATTATCTATAAAAAATCACGTTTGTTGTTAGGGGGCTTCCTTAAATATTTATTTTATTCGGTTTTTAGTATTTGTTGTTATAGCGGCAACAGAAATACATCATCTTTGAAAATTTCAACTGTCTAGCTATCACGGTTCATGAGATACAGCCTGGTGATAGACAGAGGGATAGACGGACGGACGGGCAGCAGTCTTAGTAATAGGGTTCCGTTTTGTCTCTTTGGGTAAGGAACCGTAAAAACGGTCCAAATCAGTCTCTGTTTGGAGGCTACGATGCCACATATACACACACAGATTCATACGTTAAACTTATAACTACCCTCTATTTCGTCGGAGGTAAATGTAAGGAACATTTTCATTCCGTGAATGTACGCCAGCTTTCTCCTAGGCAGATCATATTTTATAAAGTATTTCTGTGGGGTTATTATGACCTATCTGTGCCATTCATTTTACGCTGAGAGAAAAGGAGAGAGTTATGTCACTGCTATAGCTCCGTCCTTTACGCTCACCGTAAAATGAACTGCATAGCTATGTCATAATCACCCCCCTGGGGGGTTATTATGACGTAACTTTGCAGTTCAGTTTACGCTGAGAGAAAAGGACAGAGCTATACAAGCGCTATAGCGCTGTCCTTTACGCTCACCGTAAAATGAAATGCAAAGCCATGTCATAATAACCCCCCTGATCAGGGGGGTTATTATGACATAGCAATGCAGTTCTGTTTACGCTGAGAGAAAAGGACAGGGGGGTTATTATGACTTAACTATGCAGTTCATTTTACGGTGAGTGTAAGGGACAGCGCTATGGCAGTTATATAGCTCCGTCCTTTTCTCTCAGCGTAAACAGAATTGCATAACTATGTCATAATAACCCCCCAGAGCTAAGCTGCTATTGCTCCGTCCTTAACGCTCACCGTAAAATAAACGTCATAGCCACGTCATAATAACCTCCCAGGTCTATAACCTCAAACGCGATTCTGGGACAGAGTTTAGTGCAATATAATTAAAAGTGAATATGAAGCTTTAATAATAAATAGTTTTATATTATCAAATCCTAGCTGCTAGTACAGTCACCGACAGTAAATATATTATCCAACATCGTGCTCAGAAATATCTGATACGTCTCAGTTACCAGAGATGCAAGAACGAGAGGATATATTTTTTTGTTGGATAATAGATTATTGCTGGTGGGATATAATTATTGTATCTCAAAAGAACATTCCGTAAGTCATCTCATCAGTCATCAAATACATATAAAACACTTTTCGGTGTATATAAAAAAAACTTTGTGTATAATGGATTTTTGATAGGATTTTTTCAGTTTATCTTTACTGTCTTGTACCTTTCCAATTTCGAATATTTAGGGTTAAATACCTTTTACCGACACTGATCACGTTTCGATATCGTTGTGTCCCTTCTGACCTCTTATAATATATCATCCGCTAAAGCGAGAATTTAGCTCGCGCGCGCAGGCCGATCAGCATTCTCGCTCTAGCGGGTAATGTTTCTGAGCATCAGATAAGGGCAGAGCTACATACGATTCAGGAAGGGCCGTATTAATAAACTCATCTTGGGTGAGATGCCCGTCACAAGATACGTCAAAGTAATCGTCAGACCATAGAACACTGACATTTTTGACGCATCTCGAGACGAGCATTAGAGTTGAGATTAGTTTATTAATACGGCCCTAAGTGTGGTAAGACCTTAATTGGGTCGATCTTTTTTTTTTGACAATAACCCGTCACTTAACTAATTATGCGTCTCATTAGAGTATTGATAATTGTTTTTCGTCTTTATTATACGTCCATATTTTTATTTACCTCTAAGTACTGAATAATTGTGCTCTTTCTCTAAGCTAGTATTTTTTTTATAATATTGTTTTATATAGAATGCTGTGACAGAGTGCCCATTTTTAATATGGTCTCCACTGAAAACGGCCACTCTGTCACAGCGTTTCTGGTAAACTACATTAAAAAGAAAAAAAAACTATCGGCAGGACAGCAAGCATTAGGACTAATTAGTCCTAATAAAAAATAGATGCAACTTTTGAAAATCGAACACTAACCATTTATCAATCGTTCAAGAATCTAAAAAAAAACGAAAAACGTCGGTTTATGGTCGCAAAAAAAAAGGAAGACCCAATTGTGATATTTTATTAATTTTATTTTAGACTCATATAATAACATTTTTGTTAGTACACGTACACGTATATAGAAGTACAAAATGTCGTTACCAAAGTTTAACATCACTGTTGTATACTTTATTAGCACTTACGTACATACTATATTAGCACGATCATTCACTTACGGTACACGAGCAAATGAAAGACACGCGGTGGTTAAAAATGAAACTAATTTCTTGTACAACTGTGACACTTTCACGTAGATGGTAGCGCCGCTGTAACGGTGTCTTATTCGCTTGCGTATAATTTGTTATGTAGCACCGCAACAAAAGATAAGTGTAGTTTTAAGTAAAATACACCAATAAATTTATAAAAAACACGTAATATTCACAAATTATTAATTTTATTACCTATCGGACTTTTGTGATATTATCAACTTATCAATTATGTTTTCTATAAGTACAATTTAAGTTATATTTTGTATATTAGTTCCTAATTTTAATTAGTACCTGTATCCACTTAATGAATAATTGTAAGTGCTTTTGAAAAGGTTGCTCTAGGATAGTGAAAGCGGATAAATGTGGCACTGTGTGGTAGCTTTATAAAAAATACTCGGCTCTGCATAGCTTTGAGTAAAGGCAGAGTTCAAAGCATTAAAAACCACTTTATTAAGCTTACAAATTGTACTAATATGTACTATAGTAACAGTATTAAGTAGTGAATGATGAAAGAATTTGATTGCAGTCAACGTGCATGTTCACACCAAACAGTACCTAACGCTTATCAAGTTGTTAATTACTCCGTATGTAATTAAAGATGCTTACAAGTTTTAACTCGACTTGTTTGTATCGGTAATTAGACTGCGTTGAAACTTGGAATACATATGTATACCCGATCACAATGCTGCACTATAGTCGCTAAAAGCTGGTCTGATGATGGAGACGGAAGGTGGCAACAGGATCTCTGCTGTACTTAATGTACTTGATTTTGGAGCGGTTGGACTCGTTTATTTGGCCTGGATATGCAGATTAGTAACTGCAAAATATGTACAAGAGGGAACATAAAGTGGAATTCCATCAGTGTTGGTTTTTCTATTTTGTATCGAGATACAGTGTGTCAAAATTCATAACATTCAACAGTTTTCCTCATATTTCTGCCAAATACGGATGGAAAATGTACTGGTCAGATGCGACAGCGAGTGTGATAGCGATAGGCATATGACTAATAACGAAATATATACCTGGACCTGTACTCATGCTGCCTTACTACTACTACTTACATGGGGTCGTGCGAACTAAGGTGTCAAATACGTTTGGCCAACCAACAATAGTTCCAATAGCACTGTCTCACTTCTTCACGACAATATTAATCGGCATTTAAATAATTGACCACCTCATTGGTTCACAGTCGGCGCGAGACTGTGTACGTCACTGTGGCGACATGGAGCCCGATTTATTGTCCTAGAGGAAAGTCCCTAAGTATACAAAAGGTGGAAAAACAAACGCCTGGACAGCAACTATCTTAAATATTGGAAATAGCTAATTCTACGCAAAGGAGACTAACTTCTATTTCGGAAATCCTTAAATACTGCATTTATGGATTTTTGAAAATTCGTCTGATCGACCTGGTCGAATATGACAAAATAATAAAGAAGGATTTTTACGACCTTTATTTATTTTAAAGGTGTGTTGAAGATTTAAATGATCACTATCTATGACCCTTTCAATCTGTATCATAAAATTCATAAAACACGACTTTATTGTTTTGTCATATTCGACCAGTTCAATTCCCGGTTAAGGAAGAGTTTGTTTTTTTTAATCCAATAATTCCGTAATTTTTGTTTTGAAAAATAAAAGTTAGTCTCCTCTGAGTAGAATTTGCTATTTCCAATATTTAAGATAGTTGCCGTCCATGTGGCGTTCGTTTTTTCCATCCTGTATTAAGTCTATGATCGAGACCCGCCACTCAGGTTTTCTTTCCAATCGATCACCTACCGACTTGTAGTTGTTTATACATTTGTGTAAGTTCTGTCAACAAAGGTTTCCAATATGAACCGTAGGGACTGTATGAAGGTCCTTATGGCGGGTATAGTTCGGCCAGTGGAGGATGATCCTCGTGACACTTGCTATAATCACAACCAATATAAATAATATATGAATAAATATGAGGTGACAATCGCACACAAATTGACCTAGTCCCAAACTAAGCTCCAGGCTTTTGTAATATGGCACTGGACAACGATAAACGTAATCATAAAGAAAAATTCATACATAAATACATAGAAAACATCCAAGGCTCAGGAACCAATAATCATGCTCATCACATAAATATCTGCCCTTACTGGGGTTTGAACCCAAGAATACAAGTTTCGTAGACAGGGTCACTACCAACCAGGCTAACGTAGTTATGAAAAGTCCAAGAAAGTTCATAAACTGTCACTGGGATCACCCTAGAATGACTCGACTATAGTAAACACGATTGAAAATTACGTCAAAGATGGACGTGTTTTATCATTATACGATTATATTTATTAACCGGTTGTAAATTACATGAAATAAATCAAAATATAAAAAGAGTTATGTATTGTTGTAAATGTAATACTGTGTACAGATCACTTTGTAAAATCACATTGTCCAAACCGTATACAAAGTAAGAATATTTTGTGTAATAAAATGTTTTTGTAGAATTTTAAGGAGTTTTATTTTAACCATGTTCGTGTGGGGAAACTTTTTCAAAAGTATTGAAAATCTCTAAGCCTTGCTTAGTTAACTTGAACTGCATTTCGTTAGCTGAATCCAAATTATTCTAAAATTGCAGTCACAAGCTTCAAATTATATATACATATAAAGCAAGAAACTGAGACTGCGCCGAGCGTACGCCGGATGTACAGTGCCGCCCTCATTACTATTATTGTGTTTCTATTAAACTAAAGTATTTTCTTGAAATTAGTCGGTAGGTTTTTGTACTACAAATGAAAACACAACTTTTAGGGTATATTACATAGTTTATAACAATTCACCTTCGAGTTATCAACTTAGCGGAAAAAAGTGGCCACCTTTTCCCGTTAAGCTGACTACTCAAAGGGTATCTAATTGTTATTAAAGTGTGTCACGTATCCCATAAATTGTGTTTTTACTTGCGCTACAAAAACGTATCGCCTGATTGCAAGGATTTTTTTTACTTAAGTAGAAAACACAATAAAAGTAATGAGGGCGCCACTGGACGCTCGACGTTTGCTCGGTGCAGTCTTAACTCACAGCGCAAGCCGCTTGGTCTACAGATTCCAAAGGCACGTAGGTTCCTTATGTTATGAGGTGCATTATGAAAGGATTTTCCGAAAATCGACCCCAAAGGAAAGCAATAGGGGAAGTACCGGGAAACTAAAGCTACACGGACGAAGTCGCGGGCGTCCTCTAGTTATTTGTAAAGCCAAACCTAACCTCATGTGATATATTCTCTAAATGAGAATAGGTCTATTTTTTTATTTTAATCTAATAATTTTGAGATATGTAAATCTTTGGGCAATTAGCGTGAAATGCGAAGAAAAACATACTGCTCTCCCCTCTGGTATTTCAGAGACTACTGAAGATAAAAAATTAAATAAGGTGCTACCATTTTCCTAATGCATATCGGCAATCTTCGGTTTTAGGGTTCCGCAGTCAAACTAGGAACCCTTATAGTTTCACCATGTCTGTCCGTCCGTCCGTCCGTCCGTCCGTCCGCAGCCTAGGTCAGAGACTCTTAGCACTAGAAACCTGAAATTTGGCACGAATACCTATACATAATAGTCACGCCAAGAAAGTGGTAAAATTAGTGTGGGCTGTCGTTGGATAGGCCTTTCAAAAATATTGTGGGTTGTGGAACAATTTTTCGATCAAGATCCGAATCCGTTCATGAAATTTTAAGCTTTAAAGCGCAAATTTTTGTTAGAGTCAAGTGTCTTCTATGAAAGCTCAAGGTCACTCAAATGGCAATGGCGAGGGTTATGCTCGGAATTTCTTTGCGCGATCGAATCATAAATGAGGAGTTCCGCGCGTAACCAAAATCAACGACGTATAGCCCTAAGAATTGCTAGACTTAAGTGGCCGGGGAACATCGCAGACTTCTCGAGTGGAGTCCGCATACCGGAAGACGCAGCGTAAGTAGGTCTCCAACCAAGTGTACCGATGACTGGTGAGATGAGTGTTCAGGTAGGCTCAACAATAGCTCAACATTATGACGCTCAATATTAAGTCTCAAGTGGAATCGGGCCTTGGTATTTGAAATGTATACAGGGTAAACTGGGATGCCCACGATACTGGCTTGGTCTAGTTTGGGATCCGCTGTAGGTACACATGACTTAAGGAGCATGTACACACAGCAACACATCCAGCTATACACTTCAGAAATCTGAAATATTGCATGAAAGAGAGTCGCACTAGAATGCGTATGTTGTTGACATAATACACATCGACGGTGGAAAGGCAGAATCACTGAAGCGACATTTTGCGAATTTTACAGGAGAACGTGTTAAAGTTTTTTTTTAAGAAAAAAATCGTAACTTTTTTTCAATCTAACATACAGCTATGGGTTCTTTACACGTGTTGTTCAAAATTTTAATAGCTTCCGAACACAAATAACGTCATTTCTAAATAAAAGACGGTTTCTTAAATAAATGTCGCTTCACCAAAATTATCATTTGAAAGTTCCCGGAAGAAACCTTGATGCGACGAATATTGCTAAAAAATAGTCAAGGAACAAAGCAATGAAGCGGCATACTATTTCTAGTTCGGTCCGGGAATATTAATTGAACCAACTACGGTAAGACACCAATTTTAATGTGAAAGAAATAATGATTAAGTTAGATTTCTTAATAAACGTTTATAATTATGAATTAGATGAATTTCCAGCGTTAGCAAAAATACTTGAGTTAAAATACTGACTTTAAATTATAAAACTAATAAGGCCATTTGAAATTAAGAAGTAAATAAAAAACATAGATTGTAATAATCAAAGTCTTTATTAGGTAGGTACTTTTGTTTTAATTTCCCTACTGTCTTGTCTGTGTTTTCAGTCTTTATTTTACCTTAAGCGACATTTAACTCAAAATCACGAGTGTCGCTTAAAGGACTTTATATGTATGGTTAATTGGGATACGCTCATTTAACCGACATTACTTATTATAATGATTTTCCAGAAGAAACGCTTAAGCAACTTAAGTCACAAATTGTGTACTTGGAAGAAACCCTTTAATGCCATTATTTACAAAACAAGTGTTTTTAAAAATACTTTAAGCGGGTACGTATATAAATAAGTGGCGAGTTAAGTGACATTTGTTATATTTTATTGAAATTGTGTGTCGCATAAATAACACTTTTTAAAACTGTGGTCCAATTTCCGGTTACCTTAAGCGCCATCAAAGTCGTCCGATCGTCGCGAAACCCAGTTTCAACGACGCAGAAAAAAAAGCTGATTTCAACGAGTATAATAACTCAATTTCACAAAAAATGTCGCTTCAGTGATTTTGCCTTTCCACCGTCGACATTATATACATCTCTTTCTTTTTCTCTCTGCTCTGTCTTTAATGGTTAGTTAAGTGTGATGTTGTGTGTAAGTACCTAATCTTTTAGTAAATAAATTATTCTTATTCTCATTATTTTCTAATATTTTTTCAAATAAAAATGTATCCCAATTCAAACCTTGTGACAACTATGCTATGGTAAGCTCCAAAGAAGTTCAAAAGTCCAATCTCAAAGTAGATGCGACGTTGTGACTGTAATTTGAAAGCCTAGTTTTGCTTATATTTCCTCTTCAAAAATAGGTAAGTATGTAAGGAATTAAGTACCTACGTAGCGGAGGATAGCTGGTACAAAGTTCATCTTGTAACACTAACTCGAGTTAAAGTACGAAAACTATTTTAACTCAAGTTAGTGTCTTAACCCAGTGTTAATTTATTTGGTGCAAGTGGCCCTTATAAACCGTAGTCAATTTAAATATTTAAAATAGGTATAGTCAGTTAATTACAATTAAAAATATTAAAATATTAGATTTTCAAATAGGTTAAGGAATTGATAAAAGGTAGTTGCTATGGGTGCTATCACTACATGTTTAGTTTGTTGGGTGATCCTTCTGATTGTGAGTGAACTCATCAATGGTGTAACACGCCCGGTTCTTATTGTATTGCACTCGCGTATTACTTGCTACTAACATCTACTAACCTTGGCTAGTAACTACCTACTTACCTATTTTTAGTTAAGTACCATAGAGTTTCCGTTTTTGGTATTTATTAAGGTATTTACTCTCGATTAACGTTACGACAAACGTAGAAACGTCAGAAACTCTAAAGTCAATTCTGTCATATAAAGGCAGTTTACAGATTCTCGATAATTATAGGTAGAAAAATAGATCTGGGTCAATATGCCACCGAAGCGGATGAGCGAGTCCTCGTTGACGGCCAACCGCGGCGGCACGATACACGCGGGGACCATCACACACACCAGCCGCAGCACAGAGCTCGAGGTTCTCAAGGAGGAGGTGTGCATGGGCGACCACTTCCTAACCCCTGAGCAGCTCGAGGTCGTCCACCGCACCAGCATCAAAAACGGCTTGACTGAACATCTAGCGGCAGAACTCCTCAAACGCCACGGACCGAACGCCCTCAAAGAACTCAAAGGCACCAGCAAATGGAAAATCCTTCGGCACTACCTCTTCGGCTGGTTCCAGTGCGTCCTGTGGGCCGGCGCCTTTCTTAATTTCCTCGCATACGCTTTTGCAGACGTCATCGAAGGCGGGGGACATTCCAGCCGGGAGTACCTCTATCTAGGATGCGTCATCACCGCAACCATTGTTGGCACCGGTCTCTTTGGATTCTACCAGGAAACC
The DNA here is from genome assembly GCA_963966035.1 of Acleris laterana. Taxonomy (NCBI): domain Eukaryota; kingdom Metazoa; phylum Arthropoda; class Insecta; order Lepidoptera; family Tortricidae; genus Acleris; species Acleris laterana. The sequence goes on from OZ014445.1 coordinate 14,884,913, forward strand.
AAGAATTTAGCTGCGATGAGTGGATTCGAAAAGATGATACCGCAAAGTACGTACGTCATTCGAGACGGAGTAAAAAGGGATATACCCGTACAAGACATTGTCATCGGAGATATCGTCGAGATGATAGGTGGAGAAGTGGTACCCGCCGACGTGCGGATCCTGACATGCTCAAACTTCTCAACTGATATGTCGTCGTTGACTGGAGAATCTAAGCCAATCAGGCACACACCGGATTTTACACACGTAAACCCTCTGGAATCGAGAAATATGGCTTACTTTAGCTGTAATATCACCGAGGGCACTGCGAGAGGTCTCGTAGTAGCCACCGGGGAAATGACACAAATAGGAAAAATTGCCGGTCTCGTTACGGGGTTGGAAAAAGCTGAGACACCTATCGCTAAAGAGATAACTCATTTCATAAAAATTATTTGTGGGGTGGCATTTGGGTTCGGAATAACTTTTTTTATAATGGTATATTTAGCGCAGGGGAGCTGGATCACTGCGCTGCAGTACATGCTGGGTATCATTCTGGCCAACGTGCCCGAGGGGCTGATCGTCACGCTCACGGTCTGCATGACACTATCAGCCATTCAGCTTAAGCAAAAAAACTGCCTTGCAAAATCATTGCAAGCTGTGGAAACTTTAGGCTCTACATCCTGCATCTGTTCGGATAAAACAGGAACGTTGACGCAAAATCTAATGACTCTGTCTCACCTGTTCTGTAACTTTGTAATATACGATAAAAATGATCACACTGCCGTTGCCGATCCAGTTTTCACTGAGCTGTGTTTGTGTGCGTGCCTTAATCTAAAGGCCGAGTTTACTCACGATACCTTGGAATTGCCTATTGACATGAGGAAAACAATAGGCGATGCCTCAGAGATTGCCATATTAAGGTACATGGAAGTAAACCGCTCGGCGACGAAACAAAGGCAGGACAACCCGAGAGTAGCCGAAATCCCTTTTAGCTCAGCATACAAATACCAAGTTACAATTCATGAATTACATACTGACCAACACGGTGTTACCAATTTTTTAATTATGAAGGGCGCTCCTGAAATTGTTGTGGAATATTGTAACACCATACTAACTTCAGACGGCGTAGTGGAACTCAATCCTCAGTTCAAGAGGGATCTTAAGGCGAATTTTATTAAACTGGCTAATATGGGTGAACGTGTCATCGGTTACTGTGACATAAAGTTGAGCGCTCAAACATATCCTTGTGGTTATCAGTTCAACACGCAGGAGCTAAACTTTCCGCTGGAAAATTTAACTTTTGTAGGCGCTGTGTCCATGATCGATCCGCCGCGCTTTGAAATCGCGAAGTCCATAGATCTGTGTAGAGAGGCGGGCATCAAGGTAGTGATGGTGACGGGCGACCACCCGGTGACGGCGCTTGCTATTTCCCGCCAGTGCGGCATCATCACGCGCCCCACGGCCTACGACTACGCCTTCGAGCACCACATTGAGCCGAGCGATGTCCCCGCACACGTAATCGCGAAATTCAAAGCGGCCGTCATCACCGGTGAAGATCTCCGAAAGATGTCTGTCGACGACTTAAAAGAAACTATCACAACCTATAGTGAGATAACATTCGCGAGGACTAGCCCTCAGCAGAAATTATTCATCGTTGAAACGTTTCAAGCGTTACAATACGTGGTCGCCGTGACTGGAGATGGTGTGAACGATTCGCCAGCATTAAAGAAGGCTGACATCGGGATAGCGATGGGCATTACCGGTACCGCAGTTTCTAAGCAAGCCGCTGACATGATTCTTTTGGACGATAATTTTGCGTCAATAGTGGTCGGCGTTCAGGAGGGGCGAAGAATATTTGATAACTTGAAGAAGACTATTGCTTACACTCTGACTTCGAACACGCCTGAAATGTTACCTTTCGTATTGTACGCATTATTGGGGATGCCGCTGCCACTCACACTTATGCTGATCCTCGTGATTAACGTGGGCACGGATTTGTTGCCGGCCATGAGTCTGGCCTACGAGACTTCAGAGGAAGATATCATGTCCCACCCCCCTCGGACAACATCAGACCACCTGGTGAATAGTGTGCTAATATTTATGGCTTATTTTCAAATCGGTCTTATACAATTTTTCGGTGGTATGTACTCTTACTTTGTTGTTTTCGCGCAAGATGGCTTTTTCCCTTCATCTTTGATTTTCGTTCGAAACGAATGGGAGGATAAAAAGAAAACAGTGAAGGATACATTAGGACGTGTTTGGTACTTTGACGACAGGAAAACTGTGGAGAAACGCGCGCAGACTGCGTATTTTGTAGCTACTTGCATGACGCAGATAGCTGACGTGATTATTTGTAAGACACGGAGGATTTCGCTTCTGAAGAAGGGAATGAATAACCATGTGTTGAACGTGAGCATTGTGGTGGACGTGGCGGCGGCTCTGATGGTTACCTACATCCCGCTGTGCCACGAGGTGTTCGGCACGCAGCCGCTCCCGTGGTACGACTTGTTCCTCGCCTTGCCTTTCATGGTACTCATGATCGCCGGCGATGAGCTCCGAAGGTACATTATCAGGAACAAGCTCTCTTCCTGGGTTGAAGCGGAAACGTACTATTAAATTGCTTAGAATAATCTTTTTTTTAATGTTAGTTAGGTAAATATGATTTTTAGTTTTAATTCCGAAGAAGAAGAGGTTAACTTTTAAGTTAAAATAAATGTTATTTATCAAACTTGTAATTTATTATGCAGTATTTTGCGTTTTTATCGTAGTCAAGGTGCGACCACATCGCTGCTTAACATATGGGACGGTACGGAATCGCAGTGACGCATCGCATTGTATCCGTAACGTTTTTAAAGCATGCCCTCCAGAGCGCTGCTTATAAAAAAAAGTTCAAAACCATAAAACCGCCTTCAAAAACGCAAAAACTTCTATTAAAATGGTAGGTAATCCAACTGAAGTCGGCGACTCACAATATTTTGAACCAAAAGCCGACTTCAGTTGCACATACCTATTAAAACATTTATTTTTGACACGAATATACGAATGACGTGTATACGAGGACGACGGATGCTTTTTCCACATTTTGTCACGCAAACAATCGTATCTATTGGTTAAATCTGAGGTAACTCTGTTACAATTGACTTAAATTAAGCCTTAAATCGTATGTGGAATTAAATTCATCGACCGATAACATATCACACGGCGACTGTATGAGACTTGTCCTTGCAACACACAGGTATAACGCTAGACCCTACTACATCGATAGATTCGGCACTGCTTTAATATAAAGAAAAGTGCTTGAAAAAAAACTGGTAAGAACTCCAAGATATATATGATCAAGAATGTTTAAAATATAGGTAATATCTCTAAATATTCGCAGTAATCTTTCAGATAGCTACCACCATCTTATGCTTAAACCTAACGCTAAGCAGCAGTGTTCGTATTATTATTGCAACGCACGCAATCTTTTGGCCACATTTATATTATTATTATTGTAGTATCGTTATGCTTATTTATACAAGCTTTTATATGACTTGTAGGTACCGTTTGCAAGTCAATTTTGAACCAGTTCCCGTAAATGGAATGGGCTGACATTTGGACCACATTATGTAAACCCGATGACAGTGCAATATTATGGTTTCTAAGAACTGATCTGATGATGGAGTCGGAACGTGGCCAGGATCTCCATTATAATTAACGCGTTGGGTCTTGATAAGCAGAAAACGACGCTGCAAAGAAGTCGGTTACACAAAGTACAGTCGACAGCAAAAGCTTCTCCCAATTATTATTTTTACAGTAACTTATTGTAGCGGTATTCTATCTTAATCCTGAGGGTTAGCAGTCTCGAGATTGTAATAGTCTTGATAGGTACTGCAAATGTATACGGATCTCAAAACCGACTTATGATCAGGTAGTCTTTGTGCTTGTTTACCTTTGTGCCATAAAAAACAAAAACTCATTTTTCACGCCAAATAATAACACGAGATGTTTAGCCACCCAAACGGACCGAGGGTGGCTATAGTTCGAGTGTTATTTGGTTATTTAGTCTCGCGTCTACTTTTCACTTTTAAGTATTTAATTAAGTTTAGTTTATTCAATTAAGTTTATTTTTTTATTTGTCACCATTGATGACATGAATCGAAAGTGGATGGGGTATACTTGTGCATCTACGCACGTGCACGTCTTGTCTGAGTGCATAGCTGTCGTCAGATAAAGATTCCAAAAATACGAAATACAAAGCTTATCTCGGTGACACGTGAGCCTATAGGTAGCAAATCCCGTTAAGAGTAAAGTATTTGATCCGTGGATGATTTCTATGTACTTATTCAAGCATGTATTTCTCTATATAAGAAAGTTTATCGTTGTCTAGTACCCATAGTACAAGCCTAAAGTTAGTTTGCAACTAAGTCAATTGGTATGACATTGTTCCCTGATCTTTTTTTATATATAACGAGTAAATAAATACTCGTCGTATCTACATCTCCTCTAGTCTAGCCGCTAATCAACTTGAAATATGTCTAGCGGTACACAGGGCGCGGCTGATATGAATTTAAAACACACGCACACCATGTGGCCGGCCGGAATAGAGTGTGACCCACTTAGCTTGAATACGTTCCTACACAAAGTCCTTTCCGTTGCTACAGTTTCTCCTTCGTTGCAACATACTGGTACTAGACTGGCCAGGGGCCTAGATTTGGATATGGGAGATTTATCGCCTGTACTAAACAGAAATGATGTATGGGATTAACGTATGTGACCGTCGAATTGTTAGCTAACGTCATTTTGTTAATTAAAAAAGTACTAGTTTACGTACTATTGTAAAATTGTAACAGAACTTAACAGCAAGCCTATTATGTACGTGTTTATCGATGTGGAAAAATATGGATAAAGCATCTGTCACTTTCTGGCCACTTGTTAGTGCGAGAGTGACGGATGGTCTATCCACCGCGATAAGCGACCATAATACGGGCCCAGGGCTGTGTCTGTACAAAATGTAGGTAGGTACATTGTATATTTTGCATATAACTTAAAAAGAGTGTCCCATAGTTCTATATCCCCTACTTATGAATTTGATGGTTTACTAGCAGGCACTATTTTGATGAAGCTTTCAGTGCTTTATGGTTAAAGTCAAATTCTGGTATCTCTATGAATTATTCATCTTGTTAAAATGTCAGTAGCTAAAGACCTCCACGCGATTGCGACGGAGCTACAATGTTTAAGAGTTATAATATATAGTTAGATACAAATATAACAGTCTCAGTATATATAATATAATATGACAGCGCTGCACACCCTCAATCTCACTGATAATCGGCGAAAATGTTGGGTAACTTACTTTGTTATTGGTCTTGACAATACCGGAAGCGTCTGTAAACACTCTGGACAAGATGGATTGACGATCTGGTTATCTATTGTACTCGGGAAAACCATAATAATATAGCTTTTGTCATGTTATCGTATTGTTTCTATCTCGGCCGCTATTACTGTCAAGTAAATAAGACCTATCGTTCCGTTGACAATACGATAACAAAGACAATATGGTCACCTAGTTGACAGAGCCCCTGTGCTGTAGGACTATTTTCGAACACGAGGTCTACGTCAGCCCGGTCTCAAGGCCGACAGTAAGTAATTGACAAGCCGAAAGGGACGGGAATGAGAAACGTATAGGTGAAAAACTTAAGAAAATGACCTCTTGCATGTAGTGTTGTGCAAAACTAATAGGGAATTTACGTCAAATTTCAAATATAGAATGTCGAACGCTCTATACGGATGTGTTACAACTACATGCAATAGGTCATTTACTTAAGTTTTTTTACATAGGTAGCTTTCTCATTCAACCCTACAGCAGCGTTTTTCTTAGCTTTAGGCCGACTGTTGGTCTGTAGGAGCCATTGACATAGCCGTTGCGCGCTGCATGTAAGTACGAGTATGCCAATTCAAAGCAGACTGCGAACGAACTTGTATCACATACATCGATACCACAGAGTGTTACCTACCAATGTTTTTTCTTAGAAAACTTGTTCGCTCATCCGGCAAATATATATAATCAAAGCGAACGGTTATTGCATTCGTAATTATATGTAGAATTCAATTTGCCTAGGTCTGGGTCTCAGGAATCTGCTGGATAAAAATATGTATCTAACGTCTCATCTGACATAATATTTATCATTAATTTTACTATTGTATCTGCCCCCGTGTGGTTGCCGAGTTCGAGTAGTGCCACTCCATGTCTTCCCGTAGTTCCCGTGGATGTCGTAAGAGGCGACTAAGGGAATAAAGGCTTGTAGTACTGCTAGGCGACGGGCTTGCAACCTGTCACTACTACACTAACATCTTAGTCTATTTGTGCAAAATGTGCAATGGTTACTGAAGTATCAACAAGTTTTTAAAGTTCTAGGTAATTCTGTAGCTCTGCCTACTCCCCTCTGGGATTACAGGCGTGAAAGTATGTATTTTTTTTTTTTTTTTTTTTTTTTTTTTATGGCATAGAGAAGACAAACGGGCACACAGGCCACCTGATGGTAAGTGGAAACTGTGACCCATAGACATTTGCATTCACAAGACTGCCATGCAATCCTAAGACTGCAAATGCGTTGCCAACCCTGAGGATTAAGATGGAATGCCTCTATGCTAGTCATTTCACCATGTATGTATTTATTGGGGTGCAGACTCGTGGTCACACCAGGTCGTCACACCACTACTATTCGACGGAGCCCTGCCTGAGGCAGGGCTCCTATTTCTGAGCGATTTGCCCTTCGGGCATCTCAAGATACCTAACGAACCTAACCTACCTATTTTTGCGGAATAAGAATGATTTCTGTCGAATTTCCGACCAAAGCGAATAGCAGTGGTGTGACAATCTGGTGTGACCACGAGTCTGCCCCTATTTATTGTATCCTGATAGTAGGTATATCATATCATAAGCCATTAAATAAAAATACCAGTGATAAAACTGGCGAACCCAATCAAATTCTAGTTTAACCTGCTTCTCGCGAGACAATTTTAAACTTTACCTCTAAAAGAATGTACTAACGTTTTGAATTATACGTAGTGTTATAATATTCGATTGGTTACTATTACACCTATGATCGGACGCGTGGCCTTCTGCGGCAGTAATTAAAGGCATTAGACGCCATTAACCGCGTCTGGCATTTATCTAGTGGACCAAATAGCGCATATGTTAGGGTTAATATAAGTTAAACTGCAGTACATGTTTTTTAAACCAGGTTATCAACTCAAAATCCACTATGACTTTCTTTTCTTTCTTTATCTTTGTACTAGCGACCCGCCCTCGCTTCGCTTCAGTTTATGTGAGTATAATATATTACTTATAGCCTTCCTCGATAAATGGGCTATCTAACACTGAAATATTTTTTCAAATCGTACCAGTGGTTCCAGAGATTAGCGCGTTCAAGCAAACAAACAAACAAATAAACAAACTCTTCAGCTTTATAATATTAGTATAGATTAGTTGTAATTGTACTACTTTTGCGTAAGTAGTAGGTACAGTCAACAGCATGAATAAGTGATAATTTCTGTACCTTTTCGCTTTCAATCGTTTCACAATTTTTTATAACAATTTAAACACGACGTTACAGTGACAAGGTACATAAATGATCACTTATTTATGCTTCTGACTGTACGTATTTAAAAATGTCTATGTCTAAGTCTACACTTCACTCCTCAGAGGCCCTTGCCAACATGCACTATGCTAACTAGCGTTTCTATTCGTTTAGTTTTTAATTCAATCGCGTCACTGGTAGATGACGTGATACGAAAAGCATAGTTTGGGATCCACTGCAAATTAGGCTTAAGACTGCACCGAGCAAACGTCGAGCGTCCAGTGGCGCCCTTATTACTCTTTTTGTGTTTTCTAATTTTAACTAAAGAATTTCCTTGCAATCAGACGATACGTTTTTGTAGCGCAAGTAAAAACACAATAATTTATGGGACACGTAACAAACTTTAATAACAATTAAGTACCCTTTGAGTAGTCGGCTTAACGGGAACAGGTGGCCACTTTTTTCCGTTAAATTGATAACTCGAAGGTGAATTGTTATTAAACTATGTGATGTGATGTACCTTATAAGTTGTGTTTTCATTTGTAGTACTAAAACAATTTCAAGAAAATACATAAATCACAATAATAGTATTGAGGGCGCAACTCTACACCCGGCGTACGCTCGGCGCAGTTTTAAGGAATAATGTGATCTTTTGGGTAATAAATGAGACCTATCTGTTCGTTACTGTAAGGGACGACTATACTCTGTAACATTTTTGTTTAAGTTTTACCTATAGTCCGATAATTCCGATGGTACAGTCGAGTTCATAAATATGTGTACCTACACTTTAGTACCTTGTCACTTTAATCGCTGTGACAATTCATATATGGCAGTTTAAACATGACATTAAATAAACAAGGTACTAAAATTTACAGTCGGCCAAAATTAAGTTCATTTGCACGTCATTATACAGCAAGTTCAATTTTCCTGTTCATAGGTTTAAGGTATGAATCGGTTTAGCCACTTTATGTAACCAGAGTTACCAGTGACATCCCTTATTTGCTTATAAGGTCCATCAAATTGGTAGGTACGAGCAATACTCGTATCTGTGTGTCAGTCTGTGGCGTCGTAGTTCCAAAACGGATGGAACATTCGGGATTGTTCAAGAAGGCAGGTTTTCTAGCGGTGGTTAGCTAGGTTCCATGAAAATCGGCCTTCCAGACCCACCCTACCCCTAAACCGTACCACTGGTGGTACTATGACCAATTATTTCTATTAAAATAGAATTTAACAGAGTCGACGGAGCTCTGCAGTCGCAGAGCTCCTATTTCTGGGTAGTTTGGCCCTCCGAGCCTGCTGAAGAACTAACAAAACCTAAACCTACCTCATATTTATGATACTAATTTTGGTCAGTGGTACGGTTTAGTGGTACGGTGGGTCTGCACCCAAAATCGGTTGGGTTTGTGAGATAAGCTGTGAAAGAAGGCATCTTATATCGGGGGTTTTGGTCTTACATGCTCGTTCCAGCAAAGAATTAGAAGTAGGATTATTTTTAGATACTGAAAATGTTCAAATTTTGTGTGTTACAGAACATTGGCTTAGACCGGATCAATTAATTTTTGATTTTATAAATTCAATTTAGTTAGTTTTTTTGCATTGTGGTTCTTTAATAATCGTTAAAAGTACCGTTAAGTCCAAAGAAAGGAAAGATATTGTTAGGCTATCCATAGAGAGGCTTATATAAATCTCTTGCATAGAACTAGAAAATTACATAATTATTTGTGTTTATAGACCACCGTCAGCTGATTTCAGCACATTTGAATCTACTATGGAAAATGTGTTAAAATTAGCATGTAAAACTCAAAAGCATGTTGTTGTCTGTGGAGACTTTAATGTTAACTTACTAGAAACGTCAAATAATACTATTAAGATCTTAAGTTTATTTAAATCTTTTAATTTGGGTAATTTGTTCTTTGAACCTACACGGATAGGTGTTTCAAGTGCTACCTGCTTAGACAATATTTTTTGTAATTGTGAATGTTTGGATAAGGAAATATTTAACTGCTTTAATTCAGATCATAGTGGTCAAAGGGCTTCTTTTCTAAATGATTTTAATCAGGAACCACAGACAATAACATACAGACACATAACATGCAATCATTTAGAATTATTTAAAAATAAAGTTCAGAGTAATCTCTGTGGGTTATCCTTTTCGCATAATGATTCTAATAGTAATTATAAAGATTTGATTGGTGTAATTCTTCATCAATTTAATAATCATTTTAAGATGAAAACTATTTCTAGGTCAAAAACAAAGTTTAGTGAATGGGCTACTGTAGGCATTCATAAAAGTAGAAATAGGCTTTATGAACTTTACAGAGAGAGGGAGGAAAACAAGAACGCTGACTTCTTAGTTTACGTTAAGAATTATTCAAAGACCTTCAAGCAAGTTTGCTTGTCTGCTAAGTCAAACTTTTTAAGTCTTAAACTCAAAGCTTCAGACAATAAGGTAAAAACTGTGTGGAAGATAATAAATAGAGAAACGGGTAAATCAAAAACTCGTGATAATAAAATCGCCCTAAACAATGGTGATAAACAAATCACCTCAAACAAAGACGTGGCCTTAGCGTTCGAAGATTATTTCTCCACCATAGCCATTAATACCACGAAATGTCTTCAATCATCTGCGATTGAAGCTCAAAAATCACTTTGTGCTAATGTTACTAAATGTAATGTAAGCTTTGATTTTAGCCATGTAGATTCAGTTACTATTGTTAAGGTATTTAAATCGCTCAGTTTAAAAAAAACTGAAGATTTATGGGGAACTTCAGTTAAAGTCATCCATCATGTCATAGATATAATTGCATCTCACTTAGCTTTAATCTACAATAATTGCATTTCAGAGGGGGTCTTTCCAAATCTTATGAAATATAGTAAAGTCATACCACTTTTTAAATCAGGTGAGATGAGTGATTTAACGAATTTCCGTCCCATTTCTATTCTACCTGTTTTAAGTAAAGTTTTTGAGAAGTTAATGTTAAATGATATGTTAGGTCACTTCAATAGAAATAAACTGCTTAACAGTAATCAGTTCGGCTTCACCAGAGGACGATCCACAACTGATGCAGCATCTGTACTCATTAATGTGATGCAGTAGGAATTTTTTGTGACCTTTCTAAAGCTTTCGATTGCGTAGATCATGCGACTCTTATATTAAAATTAGAACATTATGGTCTGTCTAATAATTCTCTAAATCTCATGTCCTCTTATCTTAGTGATAGGACACAAACGGTTGTTGTAAACCAAACACAGTCCACTGGAGCAGCTGTTAAATTAGGTGTGCCTCAGGGTTCTATATTAGGTCCTTTCTTATTTTTGGTTTACATTAATGACTTACCACCCATGGTAGAGAATCTTTGTGATATAGTGTTATTTGCTGATGATACATCATTGATTTTCAAGGTAGACCGTAAATCCGTCAATTACACTAGGATAAACGCCACGCTAGGTAAAGTACTTAATTGGTTTACTAGTAACAATTTGCTACTCAATGCTAGGAAAACTAAATGTGTTAGGTTCGCTTTGCCTAACGTTAAACCGGTAGATTCTAGAATTTTTCTAAATGACGAGTGTTTGCAAATGGTAGATAAGGCAGTTTTCCTAGGCATAACAATAGATAAAAATTTGCAATGGAGTCCCCATATATCTGTACTGGCAGGTAAACTAAGCTCGGCAGCTTACGCCGTTAGGAAAATTAGACAATTAACCAATGTTGAGACAGCTCGCTTAGTTTATTATAGTTATTTCCATAGTGTCATGTCGTACGGTATTCTGGTTTGGGGTAAGGCTGCTGACATACAAACTATATTTGTTTTACAAAAAAGGGCCATTCGCTCTATTTACAACTTAAATTCCCGTGACTCCTTAAGATAACTTTTTAAAGAAATTAATATCTTAACTGTAGCGTCTCAATTTATTTATGAAAATATTATTTATGTTATTAAGAATTTAGATTCTTTCACCAAGAATTCTGATATACATAATTTAAATACTAGAAATAAAAATAAAATCGCTATTCGAAAATTCCGCGTCCGTAAAGTACATAAATCATTTGTTGGTCAATGCATTCATTTCTATAATAAATTACCTGACATAGTTTTAAAGTTACCATTTCCAGCACTTAAAAATTACTTGAAAAAGTCGTTAATGTCAAAAGCGTATTATAGGGTCGAGGACTATCTAACAGACAAAAATGCATGGTCTAAACCCGAAACATAGTCAATAATAATTTGATCAATTGCAAAAGCTTTATCTTGTCTAGGGAACACCATTGATGTAGGAAACCGTATCGAAACTTTTATGTGGTCATCTTGCACCGTGTTATTTATAAGTTATAAACAAATGTTGTAAGTGAGTTTTTTTTTTTTTCTCCTATTTCTTCCTTTATCTCTCACATAACATTTTTGGCATGTTTTCCTGCTGATCTACTCATGTTATTTAATATTATATTTAATTTAATATTTATTGCTTTATATAATGCTAGATTAAGTAGTACCATTGTAATATGTTTAAAAAATGACTGACTGCTGAGTTTCTTGCGGCGTTTCTTCTCAGCAGTGTCTCCTCTTGGGAAGCGCTGGTAGATTCTTGACGTGTAAAAGTGCCCGTGCGGCCTACTTACTGAATAAATATCTTTTATCTTTTTATCTGTTATTGCAATTTCTACGACTCGAGTTGGTAACGTCTAGCCTCACCGCAGAGCGTTCGTGGCCTAGTGGCGCGGGGTGTCAACTCATGATCTTACGATTTACGATGCCGGATTACGGTGTAGCTTGAACTCTACCCGCCATATATCTATGAGTTTTTTCAACTACATACCTACATACATTAAATCACGCCCCAGTTTCCCAGAGGAGTAGGCAGAGACCACTTTTTTCCACTTGCTACGATCCTAACAAATCTCTATCGCTTCTTCCACATTCATACGTAAAGACCTCGTCGTGTTGTTCTCATAGTTTTTTTTTTTTATTTAAGGTTTATTGACCTTACATTTGTAATGATTTTATTTTTGGTAGTTTTAAGAAATTATTATTTATTACTTTATTACCTAATGTAACTTACTTTACTTAGGGCCTGTTTCACAATCGACAAGTAAATTTATCTGTCACATAAAGTTGTCTCTCTCCTTGTCTATTTTCAAGTGTACGACAAAGAAAGGGCTAAACTTATCCGTCAAATATCCTTTACTTGTCGATTGTGAAACAGGCGGTTAATGTAACTTAGTTTTAAGTACTATCATGTTTTTATGATTGAAGTTTCTTGCGGCGCTTCTTCTCCGCATTGATGGTCTTGTCCGAAGCGCTGGTAGACTCACCCTATATTACCGACGTGTAAAAGAGCCCTCATGTGGCCTATTTACTGAATAAATATTTTGAATTTTGAATTTTGAATTTCGATTCATGCACGCACGTCGGTTTCGGGTACTTAAGATTCGGCCCTTTTCCGGTATTTCTCCGATTTGGTTCGAAAAAGTACGCCTATGGCTCTAATTTAAGTTTTGAAACCTTACGTAAGCATTAAGTGCCTCGGTAACCCATGCTCAAATGATGAAGAAAAAACATCACTATTAAAAAAACATCACATTATAACATCCAAGTGTGCAAGTGGTATCGCTCTAAAGATCCCACAGGGTCATAGAAGCTGTATCCGAAAAGGGCGATATGTGTAAGGTATCAGAATAGCATGATGCAATTAATTTATAACTTACAAAATATATCTTTTATATATATATATACAGGGTGTCCCAAAACTCAACGATAATCCGCCAAGGGCTGATAGAGCAGCTAAAAAGCTATCGATTTAACACCTATGTATGTTCAGCGATTTTCGCTAGTTTCGGAGATATTGATCATTTTAATCTGAAATTTTGTAATTTTCCCTTATGCCCATGTCACGAAAAATCATTAATTTCGTTATGTATTTCATAAGTTTTTCAGTGGTATCTTACATAATTATAATCATTACGAATTGGCGAAGTTTTTAAACCTATTTGCCCGTTTATTTTATCAGTATTTTTTTTAAGTAATCACATAAAGTTTGTTTCTCCATACTAGGTGTCCCAGTGGTTGCTTTTCACTTTGTATGAAAAAAACAACTTTAGGTGATTACTTAAAAAAAATACTGATAAAATAAACGGGCAAATAGGTTTAAAAACTTCGCCAATTCGTAATGATTATAATTATGTAAGATACCACTGAAAAACTTATGAAATACATAACGAAATTAATGATTTTTCGTGACATGGGCATAAGGGAAAATTACAAAATTTCAGATTAAAATGATCAATATCTCCGAAACTAGCGAAAATCGCTGAACATACATAGGTGTTAAATCGATAGCTTTTTAGCTGCTCTATCAGCCCTTGGCGGATTATCGTTGAGTTTTGGGACACCCTGTATATCTTTAAGTTGCTGTCATTTTGCTGACATTAGTTTCTTAAATACCATATCTAAGTAATAAAAATACTGTTGCGTTTCTCAAATATTAGCACATATATTTAATGATAAGTATAATTTATCGGATAAAATATGACACTTAATTCTCTCAAGTAGCACAATTCGGTATTACTAACCTGAATAAATCGGCTCTTAGTCTTTATTACTTTTGATACAAAATTACACACAACACAAGTCAAAGTACAAAAATGTGTAACTCCAAATCATGTCACTTTCATTTTAAACTCATGCAGTATCATACTGAAGTTCAAAATGGCGTAGCTTTGTATTGGAAGTTGTTTCGTATTTAAAGTTGGAACGTTTAGACGCATGTGTGGGTTGCGAAATGTGTATCAAGTGCATATCCCTTGCCCTTTATATAGCAGGCCAGCCCTAAAGTCCGCACACGTGCTTTCTACATCTCGACGTGTGCACGCGCAGAAATGTTCGCTAAGGTAGGCCTTTATTTATTACTTAATCCCTGTTTTACTTTAGGGTTTCTACACTATCAACACTTTCTCGGCAAGGTTTCGCCGGTAACTAGGTAGTCTGGCTTTGAGAAGTGAGAGTAGAATAATAATACCTAGTTGCCGGGCACTAACTGCCGTAAAAAGTTCGCGTTTTACTAGCCATATTATATAACGAAAGTGTTTATCTGTCACTCTCAGAGACGTCAATTAAATTTAATGCTTGTTGTCTAATCAATACTATAGAAAGGAAAGAGACAGCAGCAACTTTAATTAAGCATTAAATTTAATTGACGTCTCTGAGTGCGGCAGTCCTACCTAAGGTTTTTGGTTGATCCTTTTTTTGCGCAACAACGGAGCAATTGATCGACGTTAAGAGGATTGTATTTTTTGTTCATACAAATTTATCTCGTTCAATAACTTTTCTCACCCCCTAAATCAAGTGCGATTTTCACGATTTTTGAAAATGTTGTAGTTGTTATATATGTTCTATTTTTTATTTTATTTATATCTTTCCAAGAAATATTTTCTCGGAATGGAAAACGTGCAGACCTAGCTACAACATATTATAAAAAGATGGTAAACATCTACCTAGCTATCGTATCTACCTATCCTCTTTATTTTAATAAATACTAAAGTCATGGACCTACAGGGGCATTGCCTACATTTAATCCTGATACATGACATAGTTTCCATAGGAATTAAGTTAATAGAATACTAGAATTCATACGCTATATCGTTTTGCCTTAGAGCGGTTTTATTTAATTAATTATAATGTTTAACAAATGGTCGCAAATTGTAAAGAGACAGGAGCCCGACCCTTGGGCTGTAGGAGTAAAATCGGGTTCGGGTCTTAATTAACCATATTAAATTACTGAAACAAGGGGGTAATTAAAGTTATAGACAAAAAGTCAATCTTGACATTCTGAGTTCAATTTATAGCCCATTCTTGGGTTTGAGCTGATAAGTCATACTGTAATGGCAGGTGTCAGACTTCTTGTCTGCATTTTACTGTAACAAACACTTTCTTATCTATAATATTTAGTGGTTGCCAAATCATAAACTTTTCGGTATAAGTACCGTTGTTATATCTCACGAAAGTGGGTTTGCCATACTTGTGTGTGTAGATACACGTGCACGTTGTCTCTGTGTGTAGCTGTCGTCGGTAAGCGACGCCGTAGTGTGGGTATACCTACG
Source organism: Acleris laterana (assembly GCA_963966035.1). Lineage (NCBI taxonomy): Eukaryota > Metazoa > Arthropoda > Insecta > Lepidoptera > Tortricidae > Acleris > Acleris laterana. Next base: position 14,900,549 of record OZ014445.1, read on the forward strand.
TGTTATAATCAAGTATGACCAACCCTCTTTCGTGGGATAAAACAACTGTAGTCTACATCATGATTGTTGGCAGTTATTAGTGTTGTGGTGCGGAGTGGCGGCGGCGGCGGCGGTGCCGGTGTTCGCGCCGCTCGGTGGCTACGCGGCGCCTGCGTACGCGCACTCGTACGCTCCGGCGATAGCGCCCGCGTACGCGCCTGCGATCGCACCGGTCGCGCACGCCATCGCGGCGCCGGTGAGTCTCACAAAGCATTTAGACTACACTACACTTCACGCTGACGACGCATTTTATGAAAAGTATTATCGGGGTAATTCTAATAAGTGGCACAGACAGGCTAAAGTTTCTCCAAAAATATATATTGTGTTGTTAAATTGTTACAGATCCAATTGTTACATATTTATGAAAGAGAACGGAAATTTCGTGAAAATATAAGAATTATGGCTTGTTGAAATATTGTTTCATTAGACAGGTGTGTAGTAGGGAAAGATATCTGGTTAAAAATTCGGTATACAGGTTAGAAGAGAAAAGGTTCTAGGTTATAGAGAGTTGTATTGTCCCCTGATATTTATATTAAAATACAAAGTACTATAAAAAAAGCAATTCCCTATATTTCCTTTGGTAGGCACTGTTAATGGGTACTTATTAATTAAGCACCTGTAAAGTTTTTCTGGGAAATTATATGCAAGTTATTGAAATTGAAATTATTTAAAATAGTTATTCACTTTAGCTTGCCTATAGTCACAGGAACCTGCACATATGTCTCTTTAACCTGGCAAGACTCACATTAACCTATGCCAAACCTAATCTAACCTAGTTACAGGTTAAAGTAAAAGTAGATTTACAAGACATTTACTCTTAATTCGATGAAAATACGAATGTTCCACTCTTAGTAATATAAGTAGATACATCAATAATACCACATTCATATGATTATTTAATTACGTCCCATACCGTTACCATTCAATAATCGACACAAGATAAAGTTAACATACCCGATACCAACTCCAGATTGCCGCATTTCATCACTAATCTCCACAAAAGTACGACAGATCGTCTCCAACCGTTTCGTATGGCGGTATGGTGGTGCTCTATTTCTGCTCGGTAAAACCATATGCTTAGGACATGTTATCTTATTGTCGTTAACTCGGCCGCCATTACTGTCAAGTAAAAAAGGGCTATTAATAATCTTGACAGGACAATAGTACCTACGAGTATACCTACATGTCAAAAGCATAATGGGTTTTCAGAGTAAAACAGAGCCCTGTTCGCGATTACATTCATAGACTTACGTTCATGCTAGACTAAGAAGTACCATTTGTAATATAAAAATACTACCTGCCGAGTTTCTTGCGGCGTTTCTTCTTGGCAGTGGTCTCCTCTTGGGAAGCGCTGGTAGATTCTTGACGTGTAAAAGTGCCCGTGCGGCCTACTTACTGAATAAATATCTTTTTATCTTTAATATTAAAGTTAAGAAATTTCCATACCTATGTTCTGCGTTCTGCTTATGCCTAAAACGGAAGGATAAAAAATTAGACTCTTTCACCGCTCAGAACTTAGGACGATTTAGACTTCGATTCAATTTCCTTTCTTCGATTTAGGTTCATAACATAACACGACTCTTTCATCGGTATATCACTGATAAAATCAATATTTTAGTAGTAAATATGTACCTACTTAGCATATAATAATAACTACATTGTGGTTGCCAGGTGATCCGCGCGGAGCCAGTAGACCCAAACCCGGCGTACAGCTTCTCGTACGGCGTGGCGGACCCGGCGACGGGCGACCAGAAGAGCGCGGCGGAGACGCTGCAGAACGGGGTGGTGCACGGGTCCTACAGCCTGGTGGAGCCCGACGGGCACGTTCGCCGCGTCACCTACACCGCCGACAATGTCAACGGGTTCAACGCCGTGGTGGAGCGCACCGGCGCCGGCGCGCATGCGGTAACTACACTCTATTGTACACGTTTTTGAAGCAGCTCATACACAACATCTCCATTTTTCCATTTTCACTTAATTTGCTTTACTAGGTAGGTTAGGTTCGATAGGCAACTTGAAATGCCCGAAGGGCAATTTGCATAGAAATAGGAGCCCTGCCATGCGGGGCTCCGTCGACATTGCTAAAACAGACACAGGATGAAAAAAACAATGTGGTCATTTAATGATGACTTATGACTGATGATAGTCACTACTAGTCATACCGAGATGCGGACGGAAAGCTTCTATCCCAAAGGATTCATTGCCATTGTATTTTCTGTCCGATTCAAATGTCATAATCACAGATAACGACAGAGCATATTTCAAGCACACTCTAGCTATGGCGCGTTTATGAAAGAGAGGGTTAGGCAATACAACGGGTGTTCGATTGTTAACCCTCTGATATGTTGCAGGCTCCAGTAGCAGTCGGGCACGCGCCGATCGCCCTTGCGCCCGCGCCCGTGGCGGTGGCCGCGCCGGTCGCCAAGCTGACCCTGCCCGGGCTCGCCCACCCCTGGGGCTAGACCCGACCCCCCGCACCGCTGACCCTCACCCGCCCTAGTTATAGGTCTTCGACAGATAGAGTTCTAGCAAGGTTAGTCTGTGATATTCTGAGATGGTATTATTATTTTGTGTGAGCGAGCACAGAATATGGAATGGTGTTTGAAATTGTTGGGTAGGTTAAAAGTATTATTGGCGGCTGTCGTTCAGCGATGCGAGACCCCACCGGACTGGATCGAACTGGATAGAACTGGATATCGTTTATTTATTTCGTACTGCTTTGACTGTTGCCTACGAACTTGATCTTGACGCGTTTACATACATGTAAATATTATTAATAGTTAATAAATAAATGCAATTTTTGCAGTAAAGTTTATTTTCATTTATCCTCAAGAGTCAGTGGTTAGGTGTTAATCAAACGTCAAATTGGTATCGGAATGTGGCTGCGGTGGTGCTGCGTAGTGTAAAAGAAACGCGGTCAGGGTGTTGTAAAAATGCGACGTTGAGCAACCGTACGAATCATTGAAGGAAAAACCAGGTAACTAGAGCCACAGAATAAGTAACAGTACAAGCTAGAGCCTGTTGATCTCACTATAGAATATAATATAATACTTATGTAGGTACAGAAGTTGCTCTCCCTAACAAAACAGCCTGTGGGAAGGGTGAACGTTCTCCTAAAATGTGCTTGCCTTTCTATGTCGTGAATGCAACCCAACCCACACGAAACTCACTGTGGCCTGTTTTATAAAGCTACATTTGTAGCTGATGCAATTTATAGGTTACAAGTTTCCATTTGACACATCCTCGACCAATGACGACCAGCCATTTAAGCAGTGTTGCCAGTTTAGAACTGTAAAATTGTTACTTGTAGCTTTATAAAACGTGCCCGTGCTGGTCTTGTGCAAAGACTACTATTGTACACTGGATATAGACTGGCAACTCGGCGTTGTTTTCTGTCCGAGTAAAAAAAAAAAAAGGTTGCTTGTTCTGCCATCTAGTTCATGTTATTTAAACTAATTCTATGCGTATGTGTGTGTAAGCATGTGCTTATACATAACCACATACGTAAGCTATTCTCCACCCCTTTATTCATACAAAATCACAACAGGTACTTAAAGACCAATGATAGTTAAGACACTTGGCACATATTAACTATTATGGCTTTAAACACCGTGATTCATAATGTTGTATGAAAAAGGGGTTAAGTTTGATTTAGAGTAAGTACTGCAAAAAAGAACATATTAGGCGTGATGGCAATGTTTTACATTGAGAACTGATAAACTCGCAAAAACGACGGGCTTTTAATTAGTAAGTGGGGCTACGCCGCGCCGCCGCGCCTAATCATTTCTTATTTGCATATAAATCAGTGATAAGTCAATAATTTTAGCCGGAAAAAGTCCACTCAATACAGGATCTCTCAAGATCAATTTATTTTCCAAATGTTTTTTAAAACCTTTTATAACTAATACTCTGTGAGGATCATATATTTAATGGGTCTTCCTAATACTGCGGCCAAATCAACTGGCATCTCTTTTTAACATAAATAAAGAAAGATAACTAGTAATAACTAACTAGTAAGTATTAACACAAATATTTTCAAATCTCACAGATGTGGCCGCAGTGTACCTATCTATTTTCAGAGCTCGAGGAATCCAACTAATTACATTGTCATGTAAACATATGAATATGTAAATAAATCATTTATTGCATTTAAGCTTATTATGTTTAGATACACTTGTTTAAAATTATGACGAGTTTTCTAAACAAATTAGCGTACCTAATTAGGATGATGACATTGTTGAACTTAATTTTTCAACTTTTTATTGCTTTCATAAGCTGTTATTCATAATATACAGGTGTTAGGTAACTTATAACTACTTATAAGGTATGAGATCTTTATAGGGCACAGCAACTTACAAACTAGTGAGGGGCTTTTAACTTTCCTATACACACAGGAACTTTACTATACACTTACCCTAGTACTTAATATCGATTGAAAACTGGAAATTATTATAAAACAAAGACGACCTATAGGAGCGACCTATGAATACCTACGTAAGACTTCGAAGATCCGAAAATTGAGATTTTTAGACTGAGCCTTTTTTATTGAGCAGTTTTTACGATCTTGTGTACGTAAGAACTTGATTTTGCCATAAATTTAGTGTAGATTTAATCAATTTTGACGTCATAATTGAGTATCAATTTGTATGCGGTGGGGTGTTTTCAACGCGTAGTAAGAATGTTGGACTTTACTTTTTTTTTCTGATTTCTGCAGTGGTCTTATTGCCGTTGGTCCCATGTGATGGAAAAAACGTCTAGCCTATTAGATCATAACTAAACTACACTCAACTCTAGTTTAGTGATATCAGTATAATTAACACTTTCATATTAAATATTTGCATGACTTATCTACGTCTAGATGTATGGTTCTAATATTTAGTGTTAAGATCATCATAATATGTAAGTATAGTAACTATGTCTAACGCAAATAAATAAATTTCATTTCACTTCATTTAACAGAAATAAATTGATTGGTTTCAATAGCCTCAAAGACAGTTCTTAGAAATAATGATTTAGATGATGATCAGCCAATTGTTCTTTGAGTCGGGTATTTCGCTTCATCTTCATCTTCAGAGAGGCGGAGAGGCGTCAGTCACTGTTTTTCTTTTTTACATAATGGGAGTTCAGCTGGTCTTCACTGCAGGTTATTATGACAATCTTTTGTTTTTTTTCTAGCTTAAGTATTATTTGGTTTCTATAATCTCACAGATAATACGAGACAGAATCTTTGTGCAGATAAGTAGGTGTTCTAGTTAAAACTGGGACATATTTCTTTGCTCTGGACACAAAACCGCCTCCAAGAATCTCTTGTAACCTAAAAATAATAAAAATTTATTATAATAAAGTACCTCTTGTCTCAGTTCCAAGGGGCGAAAATTACCTACATAGCAAAAATCAAACGTCTCCAACGGCAAAGATACTTTTCTTACCATTTTGTTACGTAAACCTAAACATGATGATAGGGGTGCTTCAACCAAGTCAGCCGTTGGGGTTAATTTTATAACTTTCGAACAAGAACTTAGTGGATTGTTTGCGTATCATACGTTTTGTTTACGTCATAGGTACATACATACATACACATACACACAGACATACATATCGTATTTGGCTCTAAGTATGTGGCTGTCCAAGAAAATCCAAAAGCTAAAGGACTTATGTCCCTAGAGGAAACATATACCTACCTAACTTTATGCCGCCTATATGTAACTTCCCTGCGCATGAGAAGTAAAATGTTTATTTTTGTTGCAACTACATTGAGTCGTCCGCCCCATGTTACATACGGCGACTGCAACGGTGTAACAGAACACGGCAGTCGGCTGAATTCAGCGATCGACAGCTGCAACCGCCTAGCTACGTGATCGAAGTAGGCGGACAGACCTAAAGTAATGTAAAGACGACGTTCATTCGCCGCAGTAGTTTGAAACAACTTCGGCGACCGCATTACGGGAACGACTCAGTGTAATCACCGTTTAACTTTACCTGTGTTTTAAGTCATCGTGAAGCAAAATTTACGGCTCTTGCATTGAATACCCGCAGCCAATTGTGCAGCATCCACTACAACAACGCTCTCGTTCCGCACCATCATCGGTGCCGTCAAGACAAAATTATGCCATTGCGAGAGCTAAAATAAAATTCAGTGTTTTTTAAATTGTTTTCGGGCGAATGTTATAAATTCGAAAATAAAAAAGGTTAAAGTTCAAGTCGTCAAAAACAACTCGGTGTCAAAAGTGGGATATTGATCATGTTACTTCTTCACCTCACCGTCCGGAGTCAAATGGGGGGGGGAGTCGCGGGCAACAGCTGGTGCTACATTAAAACTCTTTAGCTTTGTAGTACTAATAGTACTTGTACTACTACTTATTCTGTGTCAATAGTCTCCTGAGTAAAACCGTCGACAGACGGACGACGGACAGACGGACATGGTGAAACAAAAAGGGTTGTTATTAAGTAGTTTTAAAACAAAGTAAAAATAACACAAAGCCGCCTTCAAAAAGCAATAACTACATACATACATACATACATAAACTCACGCCTTTATTCCCAGAGTGGGGTAGGCAGAGCTACAGAATTTGCAACGACTATAAAAACTTTTTGATAATTCTGTAACCACATTTTGCAAACTTAGGCGAAGATGTTTACCAGTGTATTAGTGACAGGTTGCAAGCCCATCGCCTAACAGTACTACATGCCTTTATTACCTTAGTCGGCTTTTACGACATCCACGGAAAGGTACGGAGTGGCACTATTCTAATCCGGTTACCACACGGGGAAATAAATAACATCTTTTAAATGTTAGGTAATAGGTCAGTCCAACTGAAGTCTGCTTTTGGTTAAAAATATTGTAGGACGCCGACTTCAGTTGGACTGACCTAAGCTACCATTTTAAAAGAAGTTATTTTTTGCTTTTGCAGTCGGTGTTTTGTTTTTTAAACTATAATTTTATTTTATACTTTTAAGTCATCATAATTATGCTGTTATGTAGTCCCACTTCTCAATTAATAAGAAACTATAGAACATTTAAATCTCGCCGCAAGCAACGTCGCGGGAACGTCAGAGTCATATATTTAAACCTAAGTATGCTTCATCATAGTCGCTCAACTATCTTAATCGAAATATCTTGTCAGCACGCTTGAAATATATACCGTTTAGGAGTTCCGGTGGCCATCTGTGGTCTTCATTATCAGTTCCACTTTACCAAATAGTGCTTTCCAAGAGCAAATACAAGAGTTACTATGAACAATACCAAAATCACTAAAGGTGTGCCTATAAATTTTATAGAGTTCCGTTGATTCCTCATAGATTCCATCATCTTAATCTAAGATCTTAATTTTGATAAAAATGGGACCAAACAGAAAGCACTAGCTTTCAAATAAAAAAAGAATCATCAAAATCGGTTCACCCAGTCGAAAGTTCTGAGGTAACAAACATAAAAAAAGAAACACAGATGAATTATGGACGCCGACTTCAGTTGGACTGACCTAAGCTACCATTTTAAAAGAAGTTATTTTTTGCTTTTGCAGTCGGTGTTTTGTTTTTTAAACTATAATTTTATTTTATACTTTTAAGTCATCATAATTATGCTGTTATGTAGTCCCACTTCTCAATTAATAAGAAACTATAGAACATTTAAATCTCGCCGCAAGCAACGTCGCGGGAACGTCAGAGTCATATATTTAAACCTAAGTATGCTTCATCATAGTCGCTCAACTATCTTAATCGAAATATCTTGTCAGCACGCTTGAAATATATACCGTTTAGGAGTTCCGGTGGCCATCTGTGGTCTTCATTATCAGTTCCACTTTACCAAATAGTGCTTTCCAAGAGCAAATACAAGAGTTACTATGAACAATACCAAAATCACTAAAGGTGTGCCTATACATTTTATAGAGTTCCGTTGATTCCTCATAGATTCCATCATCTTAATCTAAGATCTTAATTTTGATAAAAATGGGACCAAACAGAAAGCACTAGCTTTCAAATAAAAAAAGAATCATCAAAATCGGTTCACCCAGTCGAAAGTTCTGAGGTAACAAACATAAAAAAAGAAACACAGATGAATTTTGGGAACCTCCTTTTTTGAAGTCTTTTAAAAAAGGAACACGGTGTTGTTTGTTGTATTTCACTTCAAATGCACTTACCTAAATATCTCAAGTTTTTGAAATAAATAATAATATCACATATCATACATAACTTAAGAGCTTTCGTATAATAGCTTTCTAATGTTTGAAGCATTTTATTTTCGGTGACTCAAGTTTGTTCTATCTAAATAAATAATTACTAATGATAAGGTATACTTACTTTAGTTTTTAGTACTAAATAAGTAAATACTACACCTGTTTAAAACTCCAGCGCGATAGTTCGAGACATCATCGTCTCGGTTCCCGCTCTTGTACACTGGGGTTATAATTACTTGCTTTAATAACGCATCAGGGAATCGGTATTACCCCTGAAATTATTAAATATTTAATATTCTGTAATAAAATAAGGTATCTCAACTATGTTAAATCTTATTTAATTTAAATTGTATACGTCATTGTAAAACACGTGTATCGCTGTTCGCTATCGTCTATATCGCTAGAGGTGAAGCACGCAGTGCGAGTTAGAGCCCAATGGCAACGCTCTGTGGTTGCCCCAGCTAGGGGATTAGGAATTAAAGTAAAAGTCTCCTGTTTTCGAGACCAAACTATTGAGTTCCAATATGGTGGGTCTACGTTAAGAATAGCGGAGATTCTGTCGCCACCTTCCAACTCCATCATCAGATCACCTCTTAGCTACGATAATATTGCGTTCTCATAGAGTTTACATACCTATGTGGTCCAAATTTTAGCCCATTGCGTTAGCGGGAAGAAGAAATTTAATTTGCAAGATTTGACCCGTACATACCTACATACATTGCAAGTTAAATAAATGCTTGCAAAAATCGGAAATGAAAAGTAAATGGGTATTATTTTGTAGGGATTTTATCAGTTCAGTGAAGCCTGAAAGGCTGAGAGACAGACACATTTTCCAATTTAATCAATAGAACATAATGGAATCTGTGCGTGACCCATTCATGTGAAATACCTTCTACGGTCCAATTATTGCAGCCAGGTACGAAGCACACCATAACACATCATGCAACGTGAAAAATTCTATGAAAAATTCGGAAATGAATTTTTCACTGACATAGAAACAAAAATTTGAACAATGTCAAAAAATGTCAAGACAGTTACTTATTGTGTTGCCATATTGATTCAATACAAATTGTCATAAATTATATATTTTTGCATTTTTATAAACCATAATATATATTTCAAAATAACAAAAGTTAATAAATATCCTTTTTTGTATTATGTTACATTTTTGTTTGGTTCCTAAAGTGCATTTTTTTTAATCCATCAGCAACACTGACATTGGTTTTTTTTCGTATCGCTTACGAAAAAAAACTCGTCATGTCTCGAAGATGGCGCTCAATCATAAGGCGGTCGTTGAAGCGCTTACACCGTTGACCAAGAGTCTATTATTGTTTAATCCACGCGCCATATTAATTATGTCAGAGAAGAATGAAAAGCGAACCATATCAAATGTACTAAGTTGCCATAGCATGACTATAGCCATACAACAAAGAATTGAACTTGAATAAAATCGAGCTACTTAAACATTTATACAATATTCAATACAAATAGTGGCCCACTGGACAGCCATATATCAAAATAATCATCTTGAATAGTGTACATAACTTCATCATTATGATCGAATTAGATTTAGTAGAAGAAAATTTTGAAGAAGGAGAAATACTGAGGTAAAATAACAACTTGTTAAGAAAACACGCTCATAGATATATCGTTTGTACGATTATTGTTTCGTATTTCCAATATTAGTTGTTGTTTAAAGTACTTTTTGTCTTATTTAATATCAAAGATTTATTTATGGGCAAGTAGCCGTGACTCGTGACCCCTAAGTATATTACGAAACTTTAGAAGTGTATATTCTGCATTATAAAGAAAGGATGTAGAAGGATAGGGGGGCGGTTACTTTATAACTATTTATTTTTTAATCATTTGCATTTGCTGACATAATAACTCCTTATGAAACAAATTTAATTTATCAATGTTTTATTAATGAACTGATAAAAGAGCCAAGTCTGTAATAATTAATTATGTTAAATGGACGAACAAACTGTTTGGCATTTGCATTGTGCAAAAGTCTTGCGAACGACGTTGCGGAGGCGGATTTTCACGGCTTCCTCGAGTAAAGTTCCCAGCAATTTTCCTAAGTGATTTCCGGGAAATACGGCGACCATACGGACGAAGTTTGTTTAGACTTTGCTCGTCTCTATAATGATCATGTCGTTACAGCTCTTATCAGATTAGTAAGTACTTCGCAAATTTTGATTAGTTGTGCTAAATTATTAGGCATTCGTGTATTATGTGAGCAAAAGTAAATAGGTATATTTGTATTGCGCATTGTCCTCAACGCCGATTTCAGCAAGGACGGCTTCTACGTTTATGGGCTGTCATGATTAGCACCGTAGTATGTGCCTTAATAGCCAGAACGTGCGCACATTGGCGTCACATCAAC
>OZ014445.1:14911347-15169084 GCA_963966035.1 Acleris laterana
AGATAATACCGATGCCCCTTTTCCATAGATTGTAGCTTTCTTCATGTTTTATGTTATGAAACACTAATGGCCGTATCAGTATTTTTTTCGTTTTATTAATGTCTTTGACTCCTTGTTTCAACACGGTGTATTTCCGGCAATGTCGAGTATTAGACAATCACGTGAAGTTATTAGAGAAAAGCCCATGGATACCACGCGCAAATAAAATTGTGCGCTCCATGTACTTCGGTCAAGTCGTCATTAAACTTTTAGCGGTGCCGGTATTTTCAATACAAGCGTCACTGTTTGATCAGTAGTTAAACTAATTGTTAAAATTTGAAAAAGGAATCGACAATTTGACGGAATCTCAAGGAAATGTGTCAAATTTTCAATTCCTTTTTCGAATTTTAATAGTTAGTTTAACTACTGATCAAACAACAGGGCCGAAGTGCAAGTAAGTAAGTAAGTAAGTAAGTGCAGTAATCACAGTTTCCCTGCAGATACTTAACTTATAACAAATAAGTTAAGTCTCTATGTTAGATATAACACCTGCCTGGAAAGAGATCTCTCTATTAGCTTTTGCCTAGATTAGTGACCCCAAAGCTATATATCCTACATTAGTAAACTCATCGTGATTTCATCTAAAGTGATCTCGAGTATGAATATGAAGCCGCGATATAAATGTCCGTTTTCTATGACTTATAATTTAAAATGTCTTGATTAAGATAGTGAGCTCAATATCAGATTATTATGGTATTCAACCTGATTGTTTTATCTGGATCCCGTGGGATACAGCAGCAGTGCAGGATAGTTTACAAAAGGGTGAGATTTTATAGAATTGTATAGAGTGACGGCGTACCTGTCTAGCATGTGGAAGGCCTTGGCGGCCACAAGGAACTGCCCCATGCGGTAGCTGTCGTTGGCGACTAGCTGTAGCAGTGCAAAGCTGTCGGACGAGCCGGCTGCCTGCAACCACAATCACCAAAACTGGCTCACATTATGAACTTTCCGACTACCATATTCCTAAACGAATTCTTAAATGAACTTAAATTACCATTATTCGGTCGAAGTCAAAGAAATGTATATGACATTGCTTCTCCTTATTCCATTGATTAGGGTGCAAAAATGAAAACATATCTTTGACGTCTCGTTTGTACAACGTTCATAACGAGTACTGTCAAAATTCTTTCTCTGAACGGGTCCGAATCCAACTTGCGATTGATCGGTTATTTTCCAAGTGCCTACCTTAGCGCAGATATCCCAGGCCAGATGTGCATCCTTGTTCATGATGTGGCAGCGGCACAGGCAGGCCAGGTACGTGAACGAGCCTCGGATGGCGTCGTCCTGGATGGTCAGCAGACACTCCTCCGCCTCGCGGTAGAACCCCGTTGCCACTTTAGCCTGAAACCGCAATGACCGCAATGGGCTGAGATTCTACACGGTAAAACCTTATTGTTTTTGATAGCTGTTGTTTTTCCGAGTTAAATAAACCCAGAGAGAATGATCAAGGCGTTTTCCTTAATATCCAAAAAGGTGCAGCACGGGTAGGCCTCCCAAAAGGTGAAACCTGATAACCCGACCTTCAGTTCTTTGGCACTATTAACCTACCATATCCGTTCTACCATTGTACCTGAGCATAGTTAAAGTTGAACGTGTCGTCATTGACAAAGAAGCTCTTGATAGAGTTGAGGTAGACCAGCACCTCCTCGAACTGAGCCGCCAGGAAGTAGGAGGAGGCCATGCACTGCCTGCCCGGGATGGTGTCGCACTCCGACGCCGAGCTGCCCACCAGGTGGTAGCTTTGTTGTGCCAGCTTCATCTGTTCCTCCTGGAGGATGTAAGACGAACTATATTATGGAACTAAAAGCCTGCTAAGCTGATCAATGAATTGTCTTTGTTACTCATTCAATGCTGGTCGAAGTATAAGCGTCAGATTTCTTTGGATTGAATCCCTTATTTATCTAGGCAGGTAGTATGTAGCTTGCCGCTCCTAAAATGACAGTTTTCTATGGCTTGGCGTTTACTTTGACATATCTTGTGATGGGCATCTCGGCCAAGATGAGTTGATTAATACGGTCCTTAATCATCTAGGCACGGAAGTGTTTAGATTATCCCCAGGTTGAATTACGACCTATTAAAACGAGTCAGATTTCTCTGTCCCTTTAACTGCCTGGAGCTTGTCAGGACTCAACGAGGGTGCGCTCACGTCTCCAGTCTCGATGTACAGGCGGACGGCGACGACGGCCCGCAGGATGTAATGCAGCGGCGAGGTGGGCTGCAGGGGCTCGAGCAGTGCGCGCGCCGCCAGCGCCTCGCGGCTGCGCAGCCGGTAGCCCGCCAGGTTCAGCCGCGCCTCCGGCACCACGTCCACTAACTCTGGTAAAACCTGGGAAACATCCAAGATTTGACTTTTTATTTTTATTGCCGTCGACGGGCAAAGATGCAGACGGCCCACCTGATGGGAAATGGTCACACATCGCCCAATGGACAGGCGTCACCAATGCTTTGCCGGTCTCGAACAAATTTACTCGTACTGATACTCTTTTTAAAAAGCCCCATATTGTAGCGCATTGTATTCATTTGTATACTTCGTTCAGTTGATGTTGTACCCGTATAGCCGAGCCCTATATATCCAAACGCGGAGAGATAGGCTTACTTCGGAGTAAAATTTGATATGGGCAAATGTCAAATTTTAACCCGAAGTAAGCCTTATGTATCCGCGGTTTGAATATAGGGTTCGGCCGATAAAGGGATGCCACACGAGTGTTGCCTGTGCGTTGCGTCGTCGCCCCCGAGTTGACCTACATATAAATTTTGAACGACATGCCACATGACGTGTTAAAACACTTGCGTCGCTCTATGTTAAAATCACAGCGTTGCAACGACGGAACGCACCGGCTACGCTCGTGTGGCATTACTCTTAAGGGAAAGTTCTATGTGTATCGCTAGATGTTTCAATGGTGATGGTACAGTCGAGTTCATAAATACGTGTACACTTTAGTACCTTGTCTCTTTAATGTCATGTTTAAACTGCCACATGGGAATTGTCACAGCGATTAAAGTGACAAGGTACAAAAGTGTAGGTACATATATTGATGAATAGGATTATTTTGTATTACTAGCCTCACTAGGTATCCTATTGGTGGATTTTTCCTCACAACACCGCTTCGCTGCCTCGCACAGCTCTGGTGGAAACGCAGCCTTATAGTAAGTGGTACATACGTAATACATAGGGGCAGCTGCAGTTAATCCAAGGATTACATCTCTTGTAAGCTTTCATTCGCCAAAGTCGGGACTTTGATTCCAAGCCCACTCTAGATAACCATGTCACATCAAGTGTATTTTATTAAAACGTTAGTTTGACATTGTTGTATTTGTATAGTGGGGTTACTAGTAGTGATAACAACAATGCAATATTTTGCTGACATTTTACAGTACCTCTTTGTAAGTTATACCCACCTTCAATGCTCCTTCCCCATTCCTGAACACGACTAAGTTGTGCTTGACTAGGTCCTGCCCGAACGTGTGCTGATCGGATGAGATCTGCTTCAATTCATTTTCGGCAGCTTTACCATTGTACAGCCTGAATTACAGAAATACTAGATGATTGGAGATGGATGCATAGCATATATTTAAAACGGTACCTAGGTAAAATTATAATTATTTTGTTGCTTAAAATAGGTGCTGCACAGACGCTGTGTCAATATTACGAGTATCATCTTTAATATCATTAGTTCCTGTTAGTCACCTGAAGAGGTTGCAGGCCTTCAGGTTTCCGGCGACCGCGGAGGAGGGGTGCTGCGCAAGGTACACGCCAAGCACCTCCTGAGACACGTCGTAGTAGTCCAGCTTGTAGTAGCACAGCGCCACGTACACGTTCAGGGCCATGTACGTCCTGAAACCTCCATAGTTGAGTCGCTGGTACAGTACAGTAACGATTGTTTAACTCAGTCTTGTCAGGTGCAAAGCTTGGTAAGTCAGTGGCAACCTTTTGCAGGTACAATATTTTCAATCAAAAGGGTCGCGAATGAATAGGAATTTACGACTCTCTAATCGAAAACCAACAGCTGCACTAGGTATACAAAATATGTAAATAATGAGCTTATCGCTTATTCCACAATTAAAATTAAAGATATAATAGAAGATCTGGTGAAGATCGCGGGAAACCGATGGATGCGATTATTACAAAACTGACCGTCTTGGGAGATCCACAGGCAAGGCTATGTCCAGCGGTGGACGTCCTAAGAGCGATGCCACACGAGTGTTGCCGGTGCGTGGCGTCGTCGCAACGCTGTGATTTCAACATAGAGCGACGCAAGTGTTTCCACGCATCGTGAGGCGTTCCACTCTGTATGTGGAACAACGCAGCGTCGACGACGCAACGCACAGGAAACGCTCATCCTGGATCCCTTTTACAAGATGAACGACGTCTCCCAGAAAACATTATGTATTTCCAAAAATCACTACCTACCCAATAAGGCGCATTGGGAGATCAATTATTGTAATCAATATGATATAGTAAACTAGGTGTATGTACTTCAAAACTGAACTAAAGGCCCACACACCGAAAGTGGAACAGAAGCAGCGTGGGGCGGTCAACGGTCATTGTGGGCCGGCAGCTTTAACGCATCTTTAACGCGGGCCTGCTCCCGGATTTTAATGTTAAAAGTCACCCATAGATCTACAACCGTGGGTGTCTGATCCTGAACTGCCACACCGCACCGCGCTGTCACCTGGTTCGTAGGCTAGCAGGTCGGACAGACGCAGAGCTAAAGCGAAGCCGCTTGCCTTAGTATATTACTCGCGCGGACTTGTGTTGAACACGCGCTACTTCTGTCCTACTTTTGGTGTGTGAAGGCTATAATTTTACCGAGATTCAAGAGGCAAAACTTTTATCCAGTCCGTGTCATCTTTTTCGAATTCAAAATATCTGGAGAAATAATGAACATTATTATAATGCTTAAAAGGAAAAGAGGGTAAGTAGTAACACTTACTTAGGCTGTGCCATATAGGATTTTCGAGGACGTAGGTATTGCTTCGTAGGTGAAACAAGCGACCTACATAAGTTAAAATACACAAAGTAAAATGTTATGTATACTCTTTCATCTCGAGATCTTTGACCCGTTATAATTTATCCGACGAACTATAGAGATAGTTGTTAAAGAGATTCTCATAGCTTAATGCAAGTAGAAGCTATGATGTTACCTATGGAGAAGGACTATGTCCAACAGTTGCCTTGTGTCGATTGACTTTAAAGCAACCCTTTAAACTGATTTCCTCACCGCTTCTCCAGTAGCAGTTTCTTATAGACATCAATGGCCTCTTGGTAGTGGGCGCGCAGGTAGTGGACGGAGGCCAGGCTGAGCTGGTCTTCCGGCACGTCCCTCAGGGCCGCGTGGGCCTTCATCAGCGTCTCCTCGTCACCCAACTTGTGGGCTAGGTGGAATTGCAGCCGCGTCTAGGGCGTTTATAACAAGGCCGTATATAAGAACTTCAAACCTGCCAAGTTTTAGTCCGTGGCAGGTAAGAGCTAAAGTCAGACGGGACTATGACGACTGAGGGTTTAATGCATCGTATAACTATTTTTGCGTCCTTTTATAGTAGTTTAAGTGCCTAAATTTATATAAAAGGGAGCAAAAATAGTTACAAAACACTGTGTTCCTTTAAAATCTTAAAAAGGCGCATTAACTCCACAATCGGAACAGCCCCGCCCGACCTTATAGGAATCATATATCGCTGTTACTTTCATATTAGAAAGTAAATTATCAGCCAGTACTTACCAGTACGCTGAGCGCGTAAATATAAAAATAAATGTATTCGCGTATAGCGAAGCAACTTAGCGCAAATTAGACTAACGACTACTCTCAAAGTGAAGTAAAAGTTGATTTGGTACCTTTAATGCGCAGTTTGGAGTTTCCTCTACCGCCTCCTGTGATTCCTTGTACATGCCTGTGAACAGATAGTAATAATTGGTGATAAGTACCTAATACAACACTTACTAAGTAAGTTATATAATTCGTAGTGATAATATTATTATACCACTGCCGGTTTGCCCTCACTGGACTGATTCCAGTATGCTCTACATTTTGTCCTAACATCCACCGGGGTAAGCGGGCGGGCGTCCGCGTGGGCGCCATTTTACGTAAGTTACATATTTGGCCGAAGATGACTCCGAAAAGCTAGGTACATTATTATTATTATGATACAGTTCGAAGCTATAACCGCGCAGCGCAGCCGGCGCAGCGCGTTCTTATATTAATAACACGTTAATTTATAAACAGTGGTTGGAATAGTCCATTTAGGTACCTAAACTTGATGCATGTTAATCCAATAACGTTTTTCTATCTCACTTACGCATGAATGAACATGCGTATTGTAGGTAGCCCTATTCTCGTCCTGCTTCAAATAATAAGGTGGACTCAGACCTAAGTAGAAGTAGCAAACAGCGAGGTCCATGGCGACGGTGTCGGCGACGCGCACGTCGAGCGGGGTGCGCGCGCGCACGCGCTGGTACGCGTCCAGCGCGCGCGCGTACTCGCCCAGGTGGAACCAGCACCACGCCGCCCACACGTCGCACCACACCTCCGTGTTGCCCTCGTTCTTCAGGAACTGGAATCAATATTGAAATGATGTAAGGTCAGGCGGGGCTATTGCGTCTGAGGGGCTATTGTAATTTTTCATACTAATTTTAAAAGTAGAACACGTATTGAAGTTTTTAGAGTTGTTGGTAATTCTGTAGCTCTGCCTGCCCCACTCTGGGAATAAAGGCGTGAGTTTATTTATGTATGTAACACGTATTTGTATGAAAAGTTGCAATAGCCCCTCAGACGCCATAACCCCGCTTAACCTTACAGGGTGTCTGGAGGTCAAGGTAGTTAAGAACACATTTACTATTATGCAAAGTTGCATGTTTTTTCAGAAACAGTATACATTTATTTTATACGCTTTATTCGCCAGAAGATCAATTATTAAACACCCTGTACAGCCTTAGTGATTAACTTTCGCGATACCATGGTTCTTCAAAATGAATTCAAATTAACGCTTACTAATGCTGCACCGAAAAATAAGCAATAGTGTTTTCCGCCAACTTAGGAGTTTTTACAAAAAATGAGAATGAAATACAATAAATACGAGTACCTACTTATGTTCAAAACCGTGCAATTTTGCATAATAGTACGTAGGTAAATGTGGTCAAAAATGAACAGAATGACCCTAACTATCATCCCTTAAAACCCCTACACCCGACTGCCAAACACCCGTAGGTATAATAGACAGGGATGTGGAGACAATCTTTAGGTACTTAGGTAGATAGAAAAGTAGATCTAGTCAAATACTAAGCTCTGAACTTTATACATGTGTATTCCCTACCTACTGACCATAATTTTCCCGCGACCCCGTTCACAAGAAGTCGATTATCGCTATTCCTTGGGGAACTGAACGATTTCTCGTCATAAAACCATAAACCATACCATAAAACCACAAAACTTCGGTCTGATGAGGCGTTTAACCGCAAAGAACCAACACTCACGTACTTACCTATTTCTAAAAGTATCTAAATAAAGTGTAGGATAAGGTTCAGTACAGTCGGCCAAAAATGTGGGCAACAAGATTTGCCCTTGCAATAATATTATGACAGTGACAAGTGTCAACCTTAGCGATGATTAGTTGTCACAGAAACTTTTGTAAAAATTGGTAGACCATTTAATTGGCCGACCGTACATTACCTTTTCTGGACAACCATACCTATAGATACTTAAGTATGGATGGACGGACGGACGGACATGGCTATAGGTGAACTGCCAGGGTTATTTTATTTATAGTTAGTAATTACTAATTATATTATTAATATATTTTGTAATTTTGTATGTGTTTTACGGGAATAAAATGACTTAAGTATAGTAGAACGACGATTGTCAGCATTACCTCGAGCATGGTAAGGGCCCCAACATAGTCCCTCTTCATGATGAAGTCCTCCAGCTCTGGCACCTGCCTCTTGGCCGAGCCGCCGCCCGCGCCGGCGTGGCGGTCTGCCGCCGGCTTCGACCTTGACAGAATCTGGAAATACATTAAATTACGCCTGTTTCCCAGAGGGGTATGCACTTAGGTAGAGACCACTTCTTTCCACCTCCTACGATATCCTAGATTTAAAACTTGTCAGGACGCTCTTAGGCTTGCTCATAAAGTAGTCTTCAGATACTGCATCGTTTATGGTCTAACTCAGGGTTCCCAAACTCTTTTGTTTCATAGACCACTTTCAAAATTTTGCTGGATCCGGTGGACCCCTTGCAGCTTCATTACAACCAATTTCTAAATCTCGAAAAAAAAGTGATGATTAGATCTATCTATGGATACTTGCGTTGTTGCTGAGTTTCAACGACGAATTAAAAGATTACGAAAAAAAAAGTTTAGTAATTATGTAATAATAAAGTCGACTACGTGTTGTACTGAATATGGAATATGCAAATTTTTACAAGGAACAGTCGCTGAACTTCTTAAAATATTATCTGCCTATCTATATTGATAGGATAAATCAGGCTAACATTTTAGTTCTTCACTATCGAACCCAAATTAATTTTCATGCACCCACTTACGATTGTGGACCCCATTTTTTGTCACCCCCAACGTAGACCCCCGTCGAGTCTCCCGTGGACCCCTGGGGGTCCACCTGGACCACTTTGGGAATCGCTGGTCTAGCTGATATGTGCCAGTTTTATTCTCTTGACAATAGAATCGTTTAAGATAATTCTGAGCCCTCTCCAGTCCACCTACTTTGCCAATGCTGCTGTTAACTGTACCAATAAAATCCGTGGGTAAATGTTATTACTTACCATATTTCACTAAAGTAAAAACAATTAACACCTTTGCAGTTTTGCACCAATCTTTTGTTGACATAAACTGACAACCGCGTTGTCATGGCAACACGGCGCGCGAAACGTTTGTTCAATTTTAAAAAGCAAACCCGTTGCTTGGCAAACAACTTTCTAACTGTCATTGGTAGCAAATACTGAATTGAATTATTTTGTGTGTTTTGAATTATAATAGAGGTCCTCAACACTTTAGGTAAGTGACGGACTCCAGTTCTATGGCTTCCTCAAACCTCTTGGCTGTTTTGTAAGAACAATAAGTGTTTTGTTGTTTTAGACATGGAGAGTTCGTCGTCTTCATCATCGACCTCGGTGGGGTGCAAGTGCACGGAACCGGAAAAACCGGAGCCCGATCGCATCGATCCGTGCAGGTGCCCCCGCGAGGAACACGGCATCGTGATCCACGAGGTCACCTGCGTGCTCTACAAGAACGAGTCGTTCTTCGTGGTCAGTTTGACTTGTTTATGCTAATTTTGTTGGTAAGGTGGCGCTTAACTGTTACTGCTCTCGCTTGCGTACAATGAAGTATTGCAGCATAGATACCTAGTCCCTACTGACTCGACCCACCAGGCCCTCCACACCACCCGCCAAAATGTGCCAGCGACTGGTATAAAATGTCTGTGTATAAAAAAATTATGAATTACTTAGTTTTTGTGTTACAGTTAGGTGGTAAGCGAGGTAATTAAAATGCCATAATAAACTTTTAGTGAGCCAATCTTTAGAACCCTGTCATAATAACCTCGCAATAAATTTAACTATACAGGGCGTCCCAAACTTATGGGACTTGAAGGGGAAGTACCTTAAATATCGTAGATAGTGAATTTTGCTCAAAGAAGACTTTATGTTATTTTTAAAAGTTAGTAATTCTGCATTCATAGATTTTCTAAAAAAAATCTTTCTTTCGTCTGCGAATCGAACCGACTTAAATGTCAAAAAAAAACACCCTACTTTTATGATGCCAATCGAAAGAATAGCTCAAAAATAATAACTCTGCTTAAGTACATAGTACTTTAAAAGAAAGGAACAACGTAAAATTATTGAGTCAAATTTCAAGAAAGTTATTTATTGCCGATGCTATACAAAAAGCGATACGAGAACGTGGGCGAGTTGCAAACAGAATTGTGCCATATCATATCACATCGAGTGTTCACCATAAAATGATAAGAAAATCAACAGGCAGCGGGCTCATTAAAAGATTGGCGATTTGCGTAAGACAAGAGGGATCACATTTTGAGCATTTAAATAATTAATTTACAAAAAAATACCTACTTAATTGACTACGGCAGTATCATCATAGTATCATGTATGTTTTTAATTTGATTAAAATGATTAATTTTACGCTGTTCCTTTCTTTTAAAATACTATGTTACTTAAGCAGAGTTATTATTCCCCTTCATGTCCCATAAGTTTGGGACGCCCTGTATATTTGTACCAAGGTTTGTTTGGTCGTCTATTGTCATGTCTTCGAGAAAATTAATGTTATACCAATAGTGGGACGTGATGTAGGGAGGGTGTATGAGACAATGCACACCAAACGCGGTTTGAAACCGGTCTTAGCAGTACGAAGAGTCACGTGATTTACTAGTGACGCGATTGGTTTAAAAACAAAACGAATAGAAACGCTAATTAGCGTAATGCACCTTGGCAAGGGCCTCAGTAGGTATATAGCGGTTCCATATCAGCTAGCAGTATTTCTTACCACCGATGCAAAACGAGGAGGTGTTATTAGTTTTTAGCGTGTATCTATGTACAGTCACGAGATTTAATGGTTAGTTCCCGATTCGCCGAATTCTTGTTTCGTCGGATTCTCGTTTCGCCGGAATTTCATATAAATGTGACAGTCAGAACTCTTAATCGTTCGCAAGAATACGGCTAAACAAGAATCCGACGAAACGAGAATCCGGCGAATCGGGAACTAACCGATTTAATTTGGTAGGTACCTACTTAAGGTCCAAAGTTAATCTGACATTCTACAACAATAACGTTGAGTTTTCTATAATTTACAAATGACTTGACATCTCTAATGAAATTGACGACTTCAAGCATATTTTTCTTGAATTGGGTCCCAAATTAACGCTCGTGACCGTATCTCTGTGTCTGTGCGTCTGTGTGTCTGTAATGTATGTATATCCCACCAAAAACATAAATGTGAAAAAAGGAGCCAAGTTCAATATTAAGAAATAAGCGTGGTTGTCAATTTCGCCGACAAAACAATTGAGATCTAAATGGGTGCCAAGTTCAGTAGGAAATACTAAAGTAAAATGTTTTCTTAAGAACATACAATTTCTTATTTTTTCTATTACAACAATGTTTACTATATAAAAGTATAACTTCTTTAATTTGAACACTAATTATTTACACAAAGCAGATAACTTAGGATAAATTGATGCTCAAGACTTGACTTGGCTAGTTTTTAGTAGCAAGCCTTATTTTTCGAAGAGTAAGACAATATATAAACAGTTACTTACGTATAACATAAAGATGATAAGTTGATTAGCCAAATAACAGATATCTTGTAGGTATGTAAAAACTAGCTAAACTTGGCTGGACACGATGCCGCGTAATAAAAATATTTATTAAAAAAATAATTAAGGGTGGTATTCCACTCATTATATATTCACGTGAAGACCTTAAAATCCATATGAAGTCCGGATGTCATAAATTTTGTTTGCTGATTTTCTTCTTACATTCTTCTTACAATACTTACAGGCACTATAAGTAAGTGTTCCTAATAGTCAAGAGCAATGAAAACGGGTCACTTTGTATAGAGTTTCCATAAAAAGTGACCCGTTTTCATAGAATCACCAATTAATTGAAAAATTATGATGAAAATTTACTAGTTTCTGACTTTTTTCTTTGTGTCCACCCAACTACCTATCTGGATGCCAAATTTGAAGTTTCTAGGTCATCTGGAACTGGGTTAAAGTTTTGATCTATAGGTCAGTCAATAAGCCAATAGTTAGGTGATAAAAATACCGATTTTTACACGTTAATATTTCAATAACCGTTTTACCTATATATATGAAATTTCGGATTCTAGTTATTCAAAGGGGTTCTAATACATAAACCAAATTTCATGTTTCTATGTTAAATAGATTTTGAGTTATTAAGGAGTCAAAAGTGGCTCCAAATGGTTCGTGTAATATTACACACGGTGCTGCTCGCCAGTTCTGTTAGCTTGAACTTGGCTTGACACGCTACCGCGTGTCTAGATATCTGTATGTATGTTTATGGGTGATTATTATAGTTTCAATAAAATCGATTCGGCTGTTTAAGAGTAATTAATTTTGAAAGTTGGGATCACCAGCCATTAAATTTTAGGTACTTACTCAGTAAAAAATCTGTACCTGAGCGAACTGAAGTCGCAACGTGTGCTCAGTCAGAGAGCGTCCTGAAGGGAGCCGGGCCTGTGGGGTTTACTTAAATTCCTACCTACAAACATAGGGGGTAGTCAGAGCTACAGAATTACTAACAACTCTAAGTTGTTACATAATTCTGTAACTGTGTTTTGCACAAACAGGCTAAGATGTTTACCAGTGTACATTAGTAACAGGGTGGTTTTGGGTTTAACGGCAGTTTATTCTTCGTTTTAATTTTCTTTCTCTTCCGAATAACAACCGAATGTGTTAACAGGAACATGGAGAGTGCACGTGCTGTATGTGCCCAATACTCGAGTGCAAGTGCGACAGAGCCGGTCGCGAAGCCTTCGATGAGTAAGTGTGAGAAGCATGATGACCCTGTTAGCCTAGTTGGTAAGAAGCCAGCGGTCCCTGGTTCAGTCCCTGGTAGGGTTTGCTATCCGGATATCCGGATATCCGAAATATCCGGATATCCGCCCGATTTTGGATCCGGATTTAGTGACGACCCGGATCCGGATAATTCGGATCTTACGGATCCATATAATATACCTAAGTTCAAGTTTATAATTATAACGCAAGTACGCAAGCATTCGAAGTAAAATGAAATAAAGCATGTTTTGTGTAGCTTATTTTATATGTAATAATATATATTATGTTATTATACATATATTTATGAGTACGAGAGTTTGGCGACCGGTTTAGCGGTTTAACCTTATAGTGAATATTTATGTCATGTCAACTCATGGATGACTTGAGTTTAATAATTGTTTCTGAGTAATTGGTGTTTTCTGTCTATTTAAGTATACAATACAAAACAATACAAATACTCTTTATTGCTCACAAAAAAAAAACAATTAAATATATTTGCGGTCTAGTTCCCATAACATAACATAACACAAGCCTTATTGAGTTTACTATGAGGTGATGACAAATCTGATAATGTCGGAAAGAAACAAAGCCAATTAAGAGCTTTGTTCAATAGTTATTTGTTCAACAAGAGAGCAAAGTTGGTTTTTGCTGCGAGTGATGATTTTGAATCCCGAGTAAGCGAAGGATTCTATTATTGAATCACGAGCGTAGCGAGTGATTCTAGGTTAGAATCCTGAGCGTAGCGAGGGATTCAAAGATACGAGACGTAAAAAACTTTGGTCTCGTGTGAGACATACAACTTTTCACCTCAGCAGCGAGAACAACACAGCGTGAAGCTGGTAGGGCCAACGCAGATCTTCCGTTGTGACCATTTGGTGAATACACGACTAAATAACGACACGATCGCATATGCATCAATCACAAGCATTTTTGCAAAATACTAATAAAATAAAAAGTGGAAAAAATAAACATGAAACAGATAAAACCTGTCACTCAACTTGATAATGCCGTAGTGCAAACACAACTTTATACAGCTTTATGTAGTCTGTGGCTTTAAAAAAAACCTAACTAGGCCTTGTCTATGGCTATTGGCTATGGCGGACAAATTAACAAAAATTACATCGTCATTTACATTACATTACATTTATTTATTTTTAAGTACAATAATCCCGCTATTTTTGAAATGCGTTCTGAAACTGCCCCCGCGGTTTATGTCACGAAATTAAAGATTGTTAAAACGATAACAAAATTATGAAGATACATGATAAACTTCTTATTTTTCATTAATTTTGTCTTCAAAACATTAAATAAAAAAAATGAGTGTACCTACTGTATAAAATAGTTATAATAAACACATTTCAAACTTGAACAGATAGTTTTATTTGCAATTTACGGTTATGTGTGCATCCGAACGTGCGTTTCTTTTTGGGCCTACTATGTGTGGCCTTTGAAAATCGAACTTCGAATCAAGTTGTTTCTATCTCTCGCTTTTTTCCTATCGAAGTGAAAGTGACAGAACAAAGTGAAGTTAAATTTTTTCGAATGTTGTGAGTAGCCCCAGCACTGCTCACGGCATTTAAAAAAAATAATTAAAAAGCTACTTTGCCTCTCGCTCGCAGCAAAATTGAATTTTGCTCACTGTTTTTAAGCAGCAAAACCTGCTTGTTTGAGCTGCTGAGGTGAAAATATGTATTTATTATTATTATTAATCGTTCTAATATAAATAATGTACTGTAAATTTGTCTTCAACGAGTTTTAAACAAAACAACAAAACAACAAAACAACAACGGGCTTACGACGCCTTACTTACAATATCACCAACCAGCGTGGAACCTGAAAGAGTATTTTCATCAGCAGGTTACTTATGCAATCATCTCCGTACACGGCTCAACGTAGATTCATTAGATGCGTTGAGTTTCCTGCGTTCACATTACCAAAGGTCCAAAGCCAAAGGACGAAAAAATTAGTTGTAAATAAAAAGTAATATCGTAATTATTACCATTTGTTTGTTATTAGCAATCAGATCAGAACTATGTCTTTTATCTATAAAAAAACAATACTTTGGCTTCATTCTTATTATTTTTTGTTTTGCTGATTCTTTTTTAATGTTCTTTAATTATTGATAATTAATTACTAATGTTTAAGTAACAATACTGTACTGTTGGTTTGGGTTGGGGCCTTGGGACTCTCCAAGTGCTAAGTGAGATGTGTAAACAAATTTTTATACGATTTTTTTATTTTAATGAACGTTGCATTATGTTATCAAAGTTCTGTTAGTGTTTTATATTGATTGTTGATTTGATAATCTATAATAATTATTGATGTCCTCTCCAAGACTGTTTTTTATGCGACAGAATTTTTTACTCAATTGTTTTATTTTAATTTAATAGTAGGGCTTGCATTGTCAATGTTTCTCTTAGTTTTTTAATATTTCTTGATTGTTGATTATTTTTCTTTGATGTTCCTATCTTTCTCAGACTGATTTATTTGACAGAAAGAGTTTTTATACAATTGTTTTATAGTAATTAGTCGTAATTAAACTTTTGATTTTATTAAATTTTACCTATACGCAAGTTAACAAAAAACATTAAGACAAAACAATGAAGATTGTCTGCCATTATTGAAATTTAACATACTTCTTTCGAATGAACATATTTTTCAATGAAAACTTACTCTTTTATTTACTATGGATCCGTTTTATCCGAATTACCCGGATATCCGGATCCGAAAAATTTTAATATCCGAATTATCCGAATCCTAAAAATCGACGGATCTTGCAAACCCTAGTCCCTGGTCAGCAAATGTGTTCAGGAGTGGTACTCCACTTGGTGGTTGAAGCTCAACTACTTAGCGTATTTTGAGAATATTAACCTTTTGAAAACTTCAACGGCCGACAACTGTAGGTCGTGCCACTAACGCCACCACCGCCCGCCACAGCAGACACAAGTTGTAACTTACACATATCGTAGCAAATATGTTTGTGGTGTGACTGACACATTTTGTATTTGACGAAAGGTGTTGAAAATGATAAAAAAGAATACAAGAGTACTTCAAAGTTTTTTTTACCTTGTCCATGAAAATCTCATGTTTATAACGATGTCTAGTGACAGTGTATATGTTTGCAGATGGCGCAACAACAGGACCATGTCCGAGCTGCCGGCCGTGCTGGAGTCCACGCACCCGCTCATGGCGAAGTTCCAGGCCACGCTCAAGCAGTTCCTCGAGAGAGAGAATGCCATCGCCGAGGAGGAGATACTTGGCCTGGTATAACTATAGAGGATGTAACGAACCTACAATTTATTGGTTTATTTACCTATTGTTTACCATCTTGCGTACACATCGTAAATATACTGTTAGCGTTATAGAAGCTCTTACTGTCCCGTGATTAAGAACTGCTACTTATATCGTCAAGAATATTCATGAAGATGGTATAGAGACTGATCTTGGTAATTTAGTTCAGTTTTTAGTAACGATTGGAGGAACAAAATTGCGCAGTGGAGTAAGTAGTGGGTGTACATTTTATTATGCCAAGTCACTTCAATTTGGGATCTGTTATCTCCTTTGTCGAAGATGTGGATATTGTCACGTCGTAATGTTTTTCCTTTAGATCGCCTGATGAAAACAAAACCAATCTTGAGAGTAAAAAGTACTTCTGTTCTTACTGTTTTTTTCAGCGCGACCAGCTTCGATTGGGCAAGCTGGCGTACGACAAAGATCTGGAAACTATCTACCGAGACGATCACGACACAAATGCGCAAAGGGTAATACCATACCATGATCCTAGTTATGATATGATGTTAGAAAACATAATAATAGTTAATGAGGGCACCACTGAACGCTCGGCGTTTGCTTGTCGCAGTCTTAAATAAAACTTATAAAAGCTTGTAATAAAATAGACGGTTGTGAAGATTAAAACTCAACTCAGTGTAGGTATTAGTTGTTCATGGCTTTTGTTCTCCCCCTAAAGTTGATATTAAGTGAAACATTTTAGACTCTGATCGAAGAATATGAGATGGCGCTCGTAAAGAGTACGGAGGACCGGGTAGCAGCAGAGGAGCGGCTTAAGGAGACTAACAAGCGCTACCACAAGGCCCAGGAGAAGCTCAGCCAGGACACGAACGCAGGCAAGTCGGTGGAGGCCGATCTAAGACTGGTATATAAACATCTTATATCGGGAATGAAGGCTTGTAGGGTAAATCGTCAGTAACTGGCCACTTTAGAAAGTGTCATTTAGTTACTAGCCACCAAATTTCTTACTGACGCTGTTAGTAAAGATACTTGGACAGTACTCCGGGTAATAACTCAAGATCTAGGTATTCTAGTTTAATCGCAAAAATGTGAACAATAGTTATTTGTTCAACAAGAGAGCAAAGTTGGTTTTTGCTGCGAGTGATGATTTTGAATCCCGAGTAAGCGAAGGATTCTATTATTGAATCACGAGCGTAGCGAGTGATTCTAGGTTAGAATCCTGAGCGTAGCGAGGGATTCAAAGATACGAGACGTAAAAAACTTTGGTCTCGTGTGAGACATACAACTTTTCACCTCAGCAGCGAGAACAACACAGCGTGAAGCTGGTAGGGCCAACGCAGGTCTTCCGTTGTGACCATTTGGTGAATACACGACTAAATAACGACACGATTGCATATGCATCAATCACAAGCACTTTTGCAAAATACTAATAAAATAAAAAGTGGAAAAAATAAATATGAAACAGATAAAACCTGTCACTCAACTTGATAATGCCGTAGTGCAAACACAACTTTATACAGCTTTATGTAGTCTGTGGCTTAAAAAAAAACCTAACTAGGCCTTGTCTATGGCTATTGGCTATGGCGGACAAATTAACAAAAATTACATCGTCATTTACATTACATTACTTTTTCTTTTTAAGTACAATAATCCCGCTATTTTTGAAATGCGTTCTGAAACTGCCCCCGCGGTTTATGTCACGAAATTAAAGATTGTTAAAACGATAACAAAATTATGTAGATACATAACTTCTTATTTTTCATTAATTTTGTCTTCAAAACATTAAATAAAAAAAATGATTGTACCTACTGTATAAAATAGTTATAATAAACACATTTCAAAGTTTAACAGATAGTTTTATTTGCAATTTTACGGTTATGTGTGCATCCGAACGTGCGTTTCTTTTTGGGCCTACTATGTGTGGAATTTGAAAATCGAACTTCGAATCAAGTTGTTTCTATCTCTCGCTTTTTTCCTATCGAAGTGAAAGTGACAGAACAAAGTGAAGTTCAATTTTTTCGAATGTTGTGAGTAGCCCCAGCACTGCTCACAACATTTAAAAAAAATAATTAAAAAGCTACTTTGCCTCTCGCTCGCAGCAAAATTGAATTTTGCTCACTGTTTTTAAGCAGCAAAACCTGCTTGTTTGAGCTGCTGAGGTGAAAATATCTTTCTTAACTCATTTTATTGCAAAGTGGCCAGTTACTGACGATTTACCCTAGTATTGTTTGGCGATGGGCTTGCAACCTGTCACTTGAGTTATGCTTACAGTGCAAAATGTGTTTGCACAATTAACAACAGATTTTTGAACTTGTTGGTGGTTAGCTCTGCCTGCCCCACTCTGGGAGTGAAGGCGAGAGTGTATGTATGTATCCTAATGTAATGTTTGGTCTACCTATCTAATCTACACAATAGCAATCACTGGACGTTATCCACCGCTGCATTGCGGACATCTCCTCGTGAGAACCAGCACTGTCCGAAACGCACTTCCCTTACCTCTGGCCACAGAATAAGAAATGGCGGCTGCCAGACGTAAACTCGATACCAATAGACACACTTTTATAACCTCGAAATGCTTTCTTTTCGCCTAAAATAACGATTTTGTCATGAAAAAATCATCCATGATGTAAAATCAGGAAAATGATGTACAAAATGTGGTTTTTAGTTCCTTTATTCAGGAGAGAACGGCCGTTTTAAGCCAATTATGATGCATTTTGAGATTATAAAATTGTTTATTAAATAAGACAAGTCAATTGGTATGGAGTATGCGTAGTTATACAGTGCGATAGATCTTAGAAGGTGCTTCGGGTTTGTACTTGTCTCTCGTTCGCTCTCATACGCTCTTCCTAAGCGAGTGAGAGAGAGGTACAAATCCGAAGCGCCTTCTAAGTGCTCATAAAAACTGTACATACATACACATGCATAATCCGGTGTTATAAGGGGACAAATCCAAAGCTGGTAAACAAAATGTATCCAAAGGTTAAAGCAGATCACTTTTTAAACAATAAAATTTGTTTCCACTAGAACGCGAGGCCAGTCAAGAGGTGGAGGCGTTGAACTCGCTGGTCCGGCAGCTGGAGGCGTGGCGCGAGGAGATGGGGTCAGAGCTGACCGTCAACCAGCGCGTCTCCGACAAGATGCGTGTCGAGAAGAAGGCAATGGCCGACGAGAAGCGCGAGCTGGTGCGTTGGTACCTTTTTTAGGTTCTGTACAAAAAAAAACTATGTCAAAAAAGATCAAGTACTTATGATTATGAACTAATTCTCTATTTAAAGTTACTTGGTGTCGTCTTAATTGATTTTTGTAGGTAGGTATAAACACTTTAGTCGCCTGTATCTCAGAAACTAGTCTTGTCTAGTTGTTGTACTTAGTCGTGATAGTTTTCCTTTAAAATTCGTTGTTATGTGCTTATTCGTTGTATTTGTGGTTTAGGCTGAAGGTTGGAAAACACTTGAGTCTAACAAAAATTATCACTTTAAATCTTAATATTTCACAAACGGATCCGCCATCCCTCACACGATGGGGTAGACTAGAAATAATACGTCCTCATACGTCTTGACTGAAGCGCTAGTAGATTCACTCTACCTATTACCGAGGTGTAAAAGAGCCCGTATGAGGCCAATTTACTAAATAAATATTTTGATTTTGATTTTGTACTTACTGACGCTTGTTTCGTTTCAAGGATATGCTGATTTATTCGCTGAGCAACGAGGTGTGGGCCCTCGAGTCCAAGCTGGACATGTTCCGGAAGCAGTTCGAGATCAAGAACGTCGAGATGGAGAAGATCAACGACAGGGTCCGCATTACTAGGAAAACTATTCTGCCCTCCTAAGGAGAAAAATCACAAGTGCAATTAATTCATAGAAGCATATTAAATTCTCAGAGGTTATAATAAGGTTGGAAGTGCAATATAATTCATATCGTAGATGTGTCTTTTTTCCGTACGAGGGCAGTATTTTACCCAATAAAATTGCTGACGATCCTCCACGCGCTCTGTACAGTCAAAGACTTGAAATTTGTGACCCACCTTTGGTCCAAAGTCAATCTGACATTCTACAACAATAAGGTTGAGTTTCCTTTAAGTTATAAATAGAAGTGGGTCACAAATAAACGTTCGTGACTGTACCTCTGAAATGTAACTTGCCAAGCGGTTCCGGATAGTAAATAAATAAATGATGAGTATGATGGCCCCAGGTGACCGCGTACAGCACGGAGCTGGAAGACCTGGAGCTGGACAAGCGCCGGCTCGTGTGCCTCTGGAACTCCGTGCTCGTCAACATCGGCCAGAGGGACAAGGTCTTCGACTCCGTCAGGGCAGACCACAAGTACAACACTAGACCCTATTTTAATTTGCTTAAAGTGAGGTTTAGACGCAATAAAAATTGCAGAAGTTGATTGCTAACTTACTTTTACTTTTAAGTTAGAAAAAGACAGCAGAATTGTTCTTCTAGCTCTAGAACTGAAGTTAAAGTAAGACAAACTTGAAAAGATATTATGACTAAAAATTATTATGGCATACAATATGGATAGACCGAGATAAAGCATTCCTCACCCTCGCACTTGCGTGCTCGTCTGAAAGTGACAGGTGCTTTATCCACATACATACATCCACATCGATAAACACAATCACAAAACGCTGGAAATTAATTTGTAGTTGCATTTCTGATTAGTATACCAATGGCGTGATTTTTTTCTCCTTACTTAAACTTTACGACTTCTCCATATTGATACATTTACTTTGCTCACTGTTGTGTGTACCTGGCGCCCATGGTCTATAACGCAAGCGAATTATTATTATTTGTTTAGCCTTATATTTATCATAATATAGTGAAATGTCTACCCTATTATAACACAAGGAATGCAACACAGCTGCCTACAGTTCTCCCCGGCTTCCTAATAGCGCTCGGCTGGGTATTGCTATCACACTTGCTCTCGCAACCGACTTCACGACGTCATTCGTGTTTCATACGAAAACGAAGATTACCGATCGCTATTAATAAACTAGTCGTATTATATACAAATCTTATGTCTCAGATTTTTGTAGACTCTACGCATAACATTAGTTCACCATTCATATTTTATTTTATTTCTTAGTCAGCTGCAAGAGAGTTACCGCACCCTGCTGATCAACCTGGCCATCACTAAGAAGGTGGTGGAGGACGAGATGAACAAGAGCAAGGAGATCGCCATGAACAAGGAGAAGCTGGACTTGGACAACAACAATGCTAAGAAACTGTGTAATTACAAAACGCAGGCCTATCCAAGGTGCAATCGCTGCTAACGTTTCAGTTTTATTGACTTGAAATGAAATCCTACATTTTGACGATTTTTGAAATTCGCTTACATAGCGTTATGCATCTTGGTTAGGCCCCCAGGGCCACTTGTATCACGTTTCACATTGTAGTACCTAGAAGACAGAGCGTCCCTCGGATTTAATAAATTTTCCCGAAGATGACAATATGACAGATACATTTTCGGTCATGTTAACCTTATATTGCAAATTTCATGCGGGCACGGGTGCACAGGACACAGCGCGGATGTCTCTCACAAATTGTCATTTACAGACTCTGAGTGCGGCCAAAATATGCATAGACTGTTACTTGTTACGTACTGGTAAAGGAGGTCGGTTCGATGAGAAGAAATTCTGAGCTTTTTACCATCGCTGTACTTAATGTTTTACAGATGACGCAGAAGAAGCCAAAAAAATAGTGTTTGAAACGCAGATTATGGAGATTTCTGAATCTATACAGTTGATAGAAAGAGACCAGGACTTGATAAAAATGGTAAATATGTGTTTCTACTCATTTATTCTCATCAGTCATTAAATTTACAAGGCCTAAAATAAAGACGAGAGTTAATAAGCACCACTCGTAAAAAGTGAGTGCTGTGTAGCTCATAAAACTGGACAACATTTATGATACTTTTGTAAATTGGTTAAATAGTAGGTACACCTCCTGTGCCAGTACCGACTGGCGAAGTGTTAAGTTACAACCAGTCTCACAGTCTCACACACGAGTGCCAAAAAGAACGTTCTTTTAATTACACTATAACACTTTTAGGAGAACCAAACAATGCTTAACCTCTTGACAACAACGGAGAAGGACTTCGATCACAAGACGGAACAGAAAATGAAGGTGGAAAACGAGATTCTGCAGAACCTACAGGATATTTTGCTTAACGATAAGGCCGTCGAAAGCATGGCCAATGGTATCAAGAAGATGCGGGAATTGGCCAGAAAACAGGTAAGAATAAAGATAACAAGTTTTACAAGGCAATAACTACACAATCACTGTTACTACCTTGTCCCTTCGGTCAAGGACAGTGTGTGTTCTCACTCTGACGCCTTTCATCTTCACGCGACATCACTAATCTAATACTTATACCTACCGACCTTAATTTTCCAGGAATTAGCATTGGTTGCTATGGAGAACTCCCACGCTAGAATAATGCTTGAGATAGAATCGTACCGCGCACTGCAGGCGCGAAACAACGCCGCGAAGGAGGCACTGCAAGGAACGCTGCGCGCCCGCGAGAAAGATATCGACGACCTGCAAGCGAAGTTTGACAGTAAAGTGCTGGACATCACTAGGAAGCAGCGGGAGCTCGATATCGTCCTCAAGAAGCACGCTGCGCTGAAGGAGAGTTTTGATGTGAGGGGTTGATCATTCATTAATTAAAGTAGCTTGCATAGATGAAGTCACCAGCAATCCTACTAATATCATGCGAAATTTTGTATGTGTGTGTGAGTTTATTATTACTTCTTCAAACTGCAAAGGCTGGACGGATTTGGATAAAATTTGGAATAGCGTTAGCTTGTACCCTGGATTAACACAGGCTACTTTTCATCCCGGAAAATATAAAAGTTTCCGAGGGAATAACTATAATCGAACAATACAAATTGGAATAGAGTTTGCTTATACACTGGATTAACATTTTTTATGTTACCTTGAATCCCGAAATAAATCAGTATTCCCGTGGGATGGCCAAATTACTAATTTTAGGCGGACGAAATCGCGGGCAGATGCTCGTTTCTAATATGACTGAAATACCTTAAGTGCCCGTTCTAACAGAAGGCTGTAAGTTGCAAATATGTTTATGTTTCAGTTTATTAACGCTGACCTTTTCAGCGCTGAGCTTCAGAATTTCAAAAAGGCTTCATGACCTACGTATTGATCCGTCTGCGCCGCGTTAAAAACGTTTTGAATGTTTTTTTCACTTAAACTACTTTTACTGCGTCTAAAATGTTAAGAATTCGACAATCTATTGGCAGTCGAAATCGCCTCAAGAGCGGCGCATCGAGGAGCTGGAGAACCACATCAAGGGGCTGCGCGAGCGCACGGAGAGCATGCAGCACGAGTGGCTGCGGCTGCAGGGGCACGTGGTGAAGCTGACCGCGCAGCACCACAAGGTCGTCTCCGACATCAACCTCATCAACAAGCGTGAGTGATGCCTTGAGGCTCCTGCAGACACAGAACAACAGTCAGACGGGATCCCTTTAAACGCATATTTATCTTTTCGGATGCCTAGGCTGACATTGCAGAATTTAATAAACGTCTATTTTGAAGATTAGGTTAGGTTAGGGTAGGTTAGTTATTTATAGTAATTAAAATATACCGTTTCTACTGTAAAAACCGTTTTCGGTCAAATTACTTTATCCGTAAAATGGTGAACCCAGTCGGACTAACAGGCCGCTCAGTTTCATTGGTCAGTAGTCTTTCGTGATACCTTGCGTCCCTGCAATAGCGTCCGGCTCAATAATGTTAAAACGACTCGTCAATGGATTGCTACAAGCATGCGGGCTATTGACTAATATAACTTAGCCTTTACAATAAGAGATGTGTTTAATAATTAGGAAATAGCGAATCCGTGGATTCTAGAACCACGATATGCCACGAAAAGTCCTAACCCTATATGTATACAGAGGGTCTCTATTGACTGCCATAATTATTTTTAGTCATAATTTTCGCAAGTCATAATGCATTTTTCTCAGGACATGGTTATTTTTTCAGGATTTTTATAAAACTAACTTAACCTAACGTAACTAATCTACACGAGAAACGTTTATTAAAATCTGTAACTTCAGCCTGAAAGAAGTTATGACAAAAAAAAGTATGACTAACAATATATTATGATTATGACTTATGACCAACGATATGTATGGCAGTCAAAGGGATCCGGTATACAGATAATAATTTACTATCGCAAATTGAACAATGGTTTAAAAACATGGTTTAGAGGGTCATAAAATAGCGTTTGCTCTCTCAGAGATCCAGATCTGCGAGCAGAAGACGATGCGCATCCAGGCGGACATCGAGCGGGTGAACGCGGAGCGCGGGCGCGTGGACCGCGCGCTGCGCGAGCTGCGCGGGCGGCTCGAGGTGCTGGAGCGCACGCGCCGCGACGCCGGCGAGCGCGGCGAAGCGCTGAAGACGGAGTACCAGTCGATGACGTATGAGTATGCTGCCAAACTCAAGGTGAGACAGGTCTACAGTCACCACCAATAATATATTATTAATGGGCTCAAAAATATCTGACACGCTCTTATGCCTCTAGTATCAGAGACGTCGCAGATATTTTTAAGTCCAATGTTGGATAATAATATAGTCACCGATATAAATATATTAGTAGCGAGAGCCGTGCAAAAATATATTTAATATAATATGATACTCGATTGGGCTTGTATGTGACGACATCACCTCGGTCATGTGATGGGATGCTATTTGGACGGCATAATCATTGTTATACTTTATCAGCATAAAGATTGGATCAAGTCGCTTTAAAATATTTGATTACCTACCTACAACTATCACAGGCTATAATATTTACAGTCACCATCAGTCAGTGTGTATGTTCGCCATCAAATATATATGAGCATAGTTTAGATACTTTTCAGCACCTTGTCTGCTATTTGGAGGCCGGAACCTCCGATATACTCGTATTTAACACGCAATGTACTGTACAGTTGACGCTTTTTTCAGTTGCGTCAATTGGGTAGGTATGTTTCTTTTGGTAATTTTGCATACTTACAATATATTTGCCGAGAGACACCGGAAGACGTGCTTATTCCATGTGAATAATTTGCGCCAATTAGGAGTAACCTTAAAAGGTAGTCTAGGAATAGTGACCAGCCTTTGGAATTTGCTTTGCCACTATCCGTATACTGGTTAAAACACCGGTTGAATATTGGATTTCGCTGGAGTAACTATGTTGAATGGCTTTACAGGACGCGGATGCCGAGGTGTTCCAATTAGAAGAATCGATCGAAACTTTTGAAAAGGACAAGATTAATTTAACACAGTCTCTCGACCGCGTGCAGAGAGAGGCCCTCGTTTGGCAAAGGAAGGTGAGCTTCGTTTAGAGTACAAAGTACTTACGCCTTGGTGTTGTAGCAGATGCAAAGATGTACATATGTAGTGAGTAATCCTTTCCCATCGTTTTTTGTCGGATTAGTTCGTATTTATCTAGCTTTCTAAATTAGCTTCAGTACCCATCAATAAGCCAACTGAGAAAGCAAGATAAATACGAAGTTATCCGACCAAAAACGAGGGGAAAGGATTATTCGATACATCTGTACGTTTGCTTAGGTACCTACTTAATTAAATGACAATTAATATACCATGTGATCGTCACCCAATAAAGGCAGAGCACTTGATACGTCAAGGAACCAAATATGGCAGTTGTGGATAAAGCATCAGTCACTCTTGTACTTATATTCGTGTCAGAAAGTGACGGATGTTTTATCCACATTTTGTCACGCGATAAACGCGACCATACTAGGCCCGCAAAGCTTTACAACACAGTTTTGATTGGCTGTTTAACAAAGTCACGTGGTTTGGTTTATTGTCAATTAGCTAAGTACCTAAACAAATGGAGTACAGTGGGTTCTCTTCACCGTGTTATTTCTGACCACCAGGGTATTTTAGCAGTGGAACTGAAGAAGAACATGAGCGCTGCCAAGTCAGCTGTTGGCGAGATTGGTCAGATGAGGACTGAAATTCACAGAATGGAAGTAAGTTCTTAGTAACATTGATCCAATATTTTAGTACATGAGAACGTGTAGTTTTTTTTTTTACTTATTTGCACAAAATACAATAAAGTACAAATGGCAGATTTAATGCCCAATGGCCTTCCCTACCAGTCGGTGCCTGTGTATGAGAAAGTAAAAAAAAGTGCTTGTCATAGTCAGTGAATCTTTAGTACCTCACTCGTGAACCACCACAAACAAAAGTATCTTAAAATAATAAGACTTTTAAATCTTGCTTTTGTTAGACTAATGTAAAGTGTCGCGGACTGCCGCGCATTATTGTCAACCCAAATGCTTAGGTGCGACGCGAGCAGCTGCGGCGGACGAGCGAGAAGCTGGCGGAGGATCTGGCGGGGCTGGTGACGCGGCGCGAGTGCGCCATGGAGAAGAACCGCGCGCAGGCCGCCGTCGAGAAGGCGCACGGCGGCGCCCACCAGACTTCGCAGTCCGTCTACCACCACAAGCTGCGGCTGGCTCGTGCGGACCTGCAGCGAGTCACCAAGGTGAGCTGACTGAGGCCAACAACCTGTACAGTCCATCCTTTTCTTTCGATTAAGTCTCGAGTAACGAGTGACAGAGATGGAGCTAACGTAACTTGGAACTTCGATTTTCAAAGAAGGGTCTCTGGTGTAGGCCCAGCTCCGCGGAGCGCACGTAGGTACATTCGCGCAATCGTGTAATTTATTGTTGGTATGAGTCTTACTGGATAGAAAACACTACACCAACGAACCGAACTACGTAAACTGTACGTCTCTGAGCCTCCGAGGGCTGCACGATATTCGTTGCCGTTTCTTAATTGAACCTTGACTCTTGACCTTGCCATCATAACTCGTGATCTCCGCAACTGAACAGTTTAACTCGGTTCCAGGACCTGGCAGATGCGAAGGCGAACATGGAGAGATTGAAGCAGGAGCAGGCGCGGCTGACGGGTGAAGTGGAGCACACGGGCGCGCTCAACTCGCAGCTCGAGGAGGACGTGGCCACGCTGCTACGCGAGTGCCGGGCCGCCGATCGGCAGAAGCAGTGGGTCAGTGTCCTTAGCCAAAGGTCCTATAGCGGTGTCTGTTAGCCTGGGCATTGCAGCAGTAGGCGTCGAGGTGCGCCTGCTCGTGATCGCATGGCACCTTTGTCCCATGGGTATCCCGGCCACTCTCGGTCGGAAAGTCCCATATAACCATCCCTGGTCTCCCCAGACTCGGGTAGTATGCGTAAATGCATTTTCCCGGTGGAAAGTGTTGCAGCAACGAAACAGGGTCAGTGTGGAATGTCAGACAGGGATAGTGTCAGAGTCCCGCACAAGCATCGCTGTGACCTTGTGACCCCGGACCTGGGTAGTATGCAATAATGTATACTACTTACTAGTGACCGATAGAGTCGTATAGCACAACATTGAGTCTGTGTTTTATGCTAGCGCCACACGCTTGGCGTTTCCCGCAAACTCTGCAGGACGCAGCTATACATTGGAATGAAATGGAAATACATCGTGCTCACTCTAAGATATAGTTGCGTCCAGTAGGGTTTGCGGCAAACACCAAGCGTGTGGCGCCGGCATGGCATGTGATCTTAAAATCAATGTCAGTTAAACTGGATCCCAAAATTAATAGTCATCTTGGCTGAGACGCCCGTCACAAGATACGTCAAAGTAAACGTCAGACCATAGAACACTGTCATTTTTGACGCATCTCGGGACGAGCATTAGAGTTGAGATTAGTTTATTAATACGGCCCTAAGTATTGTAGTCTTATGATTGAAGTCTTGTCTTCCTACTTACCACCAGGTGGTCTGTGTGCTCGTTTGTTTTACTTTGTCATTAATAAAGAATCTAGTAGTTCTTGCCACTGAATAAGTTTCCTTGTAATATTTCAACTATATCGTTGACAGCTGCTGGAGCGCGTGGTCCGCAACCAGCGGCTCGGCTCCGAGCTCGCCACGGTGGTCAAGCGGCAGTCCGTGCGCGTCAAGAAGCCGAAACCCCTCGTGATAGAGGAGTACAACCAGGCTCTCGCCCTCAACTCCACCATCAAGGGCATAATCCACAAGTTGGGCAAGGAGTACCCGTATCTCGAGGAGAAGTTCGAAGGCATTCAAAACACTCTGAACATCTTCGAGCCGGGGATGGAGTGGTCGGAGTTCGTGGGGCGCGGGGGGCCCTGCGAGGAGCTCCCGATGGTCGAGGAGGAGCCCTGCCCGTGCTATGATGATAAATAGATACCATTCCATTGCTCCCGGGGTTTGAGGTTTACAAATGAAGAAAGGGAACTACTACGGATACTTAACCAGACTTGCAGCTGGAGTTTATAATTATTTTTATCTTAGATATTTTTTGTCATTGCCAGCTGAAGGATTAATTAATTTAATTTCATCTACATCCATATATCTTCCCTATAATATGTTCAGAAACGATAGGCAAAAATGTCTTATATTAAGAAACCTGTATCTGTGGTTGTACTTTAATGTAAACTTTGAAGTATTACATGTCATTAAAGTATCGGTTATCGATGTACTTGCATTTTAATGTTCACTTTGATGTTTCGGTGACCTATACTTTAAAGTGAACATTAAGATACAAGGCAGCTGCAGATACAGGTTTTTCACATATTGTAGAAAACTTATGATATGCATGTAGATTAAGTTATGTATGCGACTGTACGCATAATTAGGTATTAACCCTTAATCAAATGTTGGGAAACTGTATCCCACTTAATTTTATAGTTTTCATTTATTTTTCTGTCTTTTGTTTGTGTCTTAATAAAGTTTTTATTCCTTTATCTTTTAAGAATGGTCCCGTTTGATTAAGGGTTAAAACACTAGTGTAATAATACCGTTAATTATGCACCAGGCGTATAAATAACTATTTGGTACTGACATCCAAATGGATTTGTTTAGTACCGTGGAACCCCGTTGAATGACGTCACGTATCAACTCTCGACAGGGTTCCAACCTACGAGAATCCATTGCTTCGGCTGAACATTAATTTATGCACCGCGTGATGGAAGAGTGAAAATTTGTACCTTTTTAACAAGTTTGAATATACAATAATTTTATTTCTTGACTTTTAATTAAAACACGTTGTTAACAAATATAATATTTATTTATAATCAACCTTAAACATAATTTCTTAGCACTTTATTAAATTTCTTTATGTTTAACGAAAATGTAAAACTTTAAACCCTATTTTTATACTTTTACCAACAGTAAGAACTAATACAACCATCAATCTTTGAACGGCATTGTTTCAAATGATTATTTATATATTCCGTAAACCACAGAATAAGAACATTATAGCATAGAAAAAGCCGGACTTTGCACCAGGTATCCTTCTCTATTTTTTTGATTATATATTTCTTAACGTCCAGTGGCGCCCTCAACACTGTTATTGTGTTTTCTAATATGAACTAAAGTATTGTTTTGAAATCGAAGGACGGTTTTTTGTCAACTGATTACACAACCTAAAGCTTTAATATGACAAAGTTCAATAACCTTTAACCTTCGTGTACAGTTATCCACTTTTTTCCGTTACGTTACTCATTCATACTTCCATAGTTCAATTATTGTCATATACCCTATAAATTGTGTATTCATTTGTATATACAATAAACAAACATCCTTCGATTTGATGATAATACTACGCAATAATAATATACACATTTTAGTTGTATGGAAACAGAGTTGTACCATTTTGGAAGAAAATTCAGCTCAGTGCCCAATAGATCTATTTAGAGACTAATAACTAAAAACTCGGCTCGATGCATGTTGCAGTTCGTTGCACAGTTCTTTCTACTATACTAAAATCCATAATTCCATTTTTGATCCGGACTTAATTTTCCCCATTTGTTGCTTAAATTTCTTTAATATGACATTTAAAAAGGTAGTAGATATTTTATTCTATCGTCGACAAAGAAACTCCTATATACCACTTTTGTACTCTATTTTTATCACGTTAAGATTCAAAAGTGGTAGCTTTTTATCGATTATAGGTCGAATCCATACTGAATCATCGACATTTGTCTGAATCATCGACAGTTAAATTTACATTTATATCTGGTAACACTAAAAGTCCGTAGAATTATGAATTATGGTTTAGTGCCTAAGCAATCGTTTTAAACAACGAACGGAATGTCAACTTAATTGTTGGTTTCGTTTTCGCTTAGGCAGTATTTATATTAAGTATGATATTATGTTTCCCGCATAATGGTTAGTCTTAAGACTTAGTCAACAACAATAGCTATAAGAACAATACTTTTCTCAAAGATGTTCGGAAATGATGAATTTTCTTTTGACAAACGAATAAGAAAAATGAACAAAACATGCTGTTAGTTAAGTTATCTTAATTGGTTTTTAAACAAATAAAAAATAAGTTTTTGTAACATTTCCTTAAATTTTTTGAGAAAAGCATTGTATACGCCTCGATGGAGAAGGGGATCGCCTGACACGTAATTCAGCACTAACGACTTCTTCAAACAATCCCCTACTTTCCACGCTATACAATAATATACTATTATCACTTGTTAAATCGACATCGGTGCATATTTGACCCTTATTTGTAGTGTTAGAGTGGTCACGTGGCGACGATGTGTTTCTGGTGCGCGGTCCACTCGTGGCGCTTGCGGTGGTCGGAGCGGCCGAAGCGCAGCCCGCAGAACTGGCACGAGTAGCGGCGCTCCTTCGTGTGGCTGATCATGTGGTTCCGCAGGTAGCTGAGGGACATAATGAGCCTATGTTACAAGTGTGTAACCTATTTTAGTCTCAGCTTAAAGGAACCAAGTACTTAATTAACAATATAACTGATGAACAAGTCTTCAAAAAAAATTAGGTTAGGTTAGGT
The DNA here is from genome assembly GCA_963966035.1 of Acleris laterana. NCBI lineage: Eukaryota > Metazoa > Arthropoda > Insecta > Lepidoptera > Tortricidae > Acleris > Acleris laterana. Next base: position 14,942,017 of record OZ014445.1, read on the forward strand.
TACTTCATATGCCCAACGGGCACACAACCCAGGAATAGGAGCTCCGCATTGCGGGGTTCCATTAAAGTTATTATTTCAAGATTACGATAAACCAGTTTTAATTGGTTGTCCTAGCGGCCGAATTAATATACTAATATTGGCTGGTCTATGGCCGACTGTCATTCTGAAAACATCTGTCCAATTATTTAATTTTATTGTAAATTAATTTATCGTTGATTTTGGTCCGCAAATCCAGAGTAGTTTAGTGGGACAACTTGTAACATTGATGAAGAACTTGCAGTGAATAAAATAACAGTGAAAAGATGGTTCTAAATGAGTTAGCGGTCAAGATCACATCAAGCCATTGAAGTGGTTGCTCGCCATCTTCAAGGGTCATAACCTCATAACGACTATGACTGGAAGACTTCGACGACAGGACAGGATTCACCGTACAACGTTGCTATACTTGACATTGGTAAAATTACGTGAATATGTAGCAAGTGGAAAGAAGTGGTCTCTGCCTACCCCTCTGGGAAACAGGCGTGATTTAATGTATGTATGTATGTATGTAGACGCCATGAAATAAATAAATAATAATAATATTGGCTAACATGCCCATTCCAAGATACGTTTTCTAAAACTTATCGGTTTCTTTGTCTTGAGACATCAGTCTCATCTTATCAGTTATTTCATACGACCCTTAGACCTTAACCCTTTCTCTTTGAGTACTCACCCTCGCTTGGAGAAGGTCATCTCGCAGACTTCGCACTGGAACGGCTTGAGTCCGCTGTGGAGAAGCCGGTGGTCCTTGAGCGTGCTGCTCGACGAGAAGAACTTGCCGCAGAGGGAGCACTCGTAGGGTTTCTCTTTTGTGTGGCTCCTGGAAACAATTATGTCACTGTTATTTTTATTCTACTGTTGCCTTCTGCAGAGTCTAATAATCGGATCAAATAAAAATTGCATTGTCAATAGATTTGTGTATTTCAAATTTACAAGTTAATAATCTTACCTTATATGTACTTGTAAATGGTATTTCTTGAAAAAAGTCTTTGAGCAAAATTGACATAGATGCGATTTTTCTTTATCATGAACTTGCCGTCTGAAACAAAAATATTTATTTGTATTTCTACCAGGTATAAATTTCACAAATGTAAATTGGCAACAATTGACCACTATTGCCAATTTCAGGTGGTAAAGCTTCTACTTTTATCTTAGAGCATTGGTGTCTTATTTGATTCAATAGTTGACCCATGATCTCAAGGTATGGGTACTCTGCAAAAGGGGCAATTACCATCTACCACCCCCGCACAAATATATTTGATGAATATATATTATATACATATATATATTCCGCGTATCAGTCGTTCATCTATTTCCTCGGAAATCGGTTGAGGTGTTAAGCCATAAAAAGAGAACAACCACAGTTTCGTATTTATAATAACTACTAGCGACCCGCCCTCGCTTCGCTTCGGTTTATGTGAGTTTTCTGTAACACCCGTACATGAAACAGGATTTATTATACATATAAACCTTCCTCTTGAAACACTCTATCTATTAATAAAAACCGCATCAAAATCCGTTGCGTAGTTTTAAAGATATAAGCATACATAGGGACAGACAGCGGAAAGCGACTTTGTTTTATACTAGTTAGTGATAGTGATAAATAGGAAACCCATGACCACGTATAAAAAAATATCAAGGCCGCCATTTTGAATTAATTTTCGAACAAACCGTAATCTAAGAAAATGACACCCATCGTGGTTGCTTACTTCAAAAATAACTAATGTCCAATACAAAGTTGTACCCTCCATTTATCGTATTAGGGGCAGTATTTTTGAAAATCACTGAAAGTTGTATTTTTAATGTTTATAAACAGTAGCTTAAAAAACCAATTACCATGTTTCTTGACCTACACCCAAAATTTAAAGATTATAACCGACATTCGATATTCAAAACCGACTGACTTTCATACAAACGTTAATCATCTTTTTTACCCCCTTAGGGGTGGTATTCCTAAGTTCCTAGTTGTTTTTTTCATACAAAGTGAAAAGCAACCACTGGAACACCTAGTATGGAGAAACAAACTTTATGTGATTACTTAAAAAAAATACTGATAAAATAAACGGGCAAATAGGTTTAAAAACTTCGCCAATTCGTAATGATTATAGTTATGTAAGATACCACTGAAAAACTTATGAAATACATAACGAAATTAATGATTTTTCGTGACATGGGCATAAGGGAAAATTACAAAATTTCAGATTAAAATGATCAATATCTCCGAAACTAGCGAAAATCGCTGAACATACATAGGTGTTAAATCGATAGCTTTTTAGCTGCTCTATCAGCCCTTGGCGGATTATCGTTGAGTTTTGGGACACCCTGTATATATGGATAGATAGATAAGTAACTATAAATAAAGTTCAACCTGCCATCAGAAGTGTGCATATGGTAGAGGTGGTGGCAGTTTAATGTAATGTTAAGGATTCAACTGACTTGTGAAGCTCCAAATGCAGTTTCCCCCGAAACTTTTTTTGGCAGACTTCGCACTCGTGCGGTCTGTCCTTGGTGTGTGTGGTCATGTGGAGTTCCAGTGCCGACTGAGAGATGAACCGGCGACCGCACGGCACGCAGCCGTGCCGCAGTGCCTTCGTGTTGTGCATTACGAGTTTGTGCTGGCTCAGGCTCACTACTTCTGCAATTACGTAATTGATATTACATTTTCATTCAATATTATTGAAGAAACTAAGCAAAATAATGTAAAGGTTATATTTTTTCGCCAAAGAAATGGCTATGCCGAATGTCTTTGCTGATTCAATCAATGACAGTGAGAAGCAGTCTGCCAACTCTCAAAATGATTATTTTGCTTAAATTTAAGACTTGTTGATATAAATTTCTACTTAGAAATTATCTTAGTAGATTAGATAGAAACACCTTTTTTCTTTCATCTGGAATTTTTAAATATTATAATCATAAATTACTATCTTACCCTTATGACAAATATCACATTTCAACTTTATGCCCAAATGTTTAATCTTGTTGTGTTTGTACCGTGCACTGTAGCTAGAAAACATTTTGGGGCATAACTTGCACTGCAGCTTCTGTTTCTCCGCCGTGGGCTGGTGCCGTAATGCATGCTCCTTCAGGTTACGGACGGATTTGCCACACTCTTCACACACTTGTCTCTGATTGTTTTTACCATTCTCTACTTTTAACAGTTTCTGTTTTTTTGGATGACTTTGTTTTTTGGAAACTAGAGCTATAAAATAGGAATAGAGAAAATTAGAACACAATTTTGAATTGACTGTAATGTAGGAGACAAGCTTCAATCACAGATAATATTCCGTTTTGATTTCTAATACTTCAACTAAATTTGTGCAAAGGGCTAAATTATGCTTAACTTACCATTTTCTTTGCTCTCCTCTGACAAGCTTTCGTATTTTACTTTTTGTATGACACTCAGGAGTTCATCGTCAGACTGAAAATCTGCTAGTGTATGTTCATCTTTGAAATCAACTTCTTCTTCTTTTAATTCTATAGAGCAATTTTCCAAACTAGGACTAAACTCTTCATCTTCTGAACAATCCTCGTTTTTAATATCATTAACATCCACGTACAAGGCATTTTTATCATCTTTCAACGATTCCGAGACAAGGGTTTTAAAATAGGCATCGTTTTTCAAGGAAAGCTCCTTGAACTTGTAAAACGAGATAATCTTTCTATAGCAGACAGAACACAGTTTCGTTGTAATTTTCGAGTCTTCGGTCACCTAGGAGAAGTTATCGTTAAAAAATACAATTATAATGACCATAATATTTTTTTTGTAATATTTACCTTAATATCTAAACAAAACAGCATGATGTCGAGGAAGTTTTTAGTTTCCTCATTTATATCTTTCTCCAGTCCCGACATATCTTTATTAGCCGGGGTCTTCAGACAGGTTCTACAAATGTTCATAATGCCGAATAGAATTGCCTAAAATTAAACAAAAACAAGTTAAAAAATATTTAAACTTATCATACTTTTCGTGTACTACACAGAATAGACAGAAATGTCAAATTGTCAACTCAACGTCATATGCATTTGACAGGGTTGAAGCGTATTTCAGTTAACAGACTCAAGCATGTATTAATCCCATGGACTTGTACCTAAACAACACAACAACAACAAGTCCATGAAAAAAAGCGCGGGAACTGTTGATTGAGAAAGGCGCACTTTTTGTAAAATATTTTTGGAAAAATCCTTTTTCCTGTATTAACTGTATATATTGTTGTGAAATTGGTCTGTATACATTTAGTTAATAAGGTTTTTGTAATATAGAGATGGGGGGGGCCCCAAAGCGACCCAAACACTCCGGCTCTGCCGATGATCCCGAGGTAGCCGAAGAAAAATATAGGGTTTATCAAGTCAGGAGTTATGCGAGAAAATACCCGGAAAACTCAAACAAAACCGAGTTCGTAGTTTTCTTGGCTCACGGCAAAGTTGACAGCCCAATAACAGATAGAGACCGCCTGAAACTCTCTGAGGCGATTCGCAAGTACTGCGTCTCCGGCATTTTACATCTGAGGCCGATAAATAGATACAAAGTTGGTGTAACTTTTGATTTATCAAATAACGCCAATGTATTCTTACAGAATACCAAATTGTTAGACGACTTGGACATGGTGGCTACAATACCTGCAGCGGACACCGAAGTCACGGGGGTTCTGACTTCAGTTCCCACAGAAATGTCAAATAAAAAAATTTTTTCGTTGATAGGAAGCTCGAGGAACGTAATCCAGGTCCGGCGTTTCATGAGGAGAATGCGTGGTGAAGATGGCGCTGTGTCATATCTACCTACACAGACTGTCGCGGTCACCTTCGCTTCGACTCAACTGCCCGAACATGTTTTCCTTGATCACTGGAGACACGAGGTCAGCCTATATATTCCTCCAGTTAAACAGTGCCTGCGCTGCATGCGTTTTGGCCACATTGCAAAATTTTGTAAGAATGCAGAGGTCTGTTCTATATGCACAGAAAATCACAGCTTCCGGTCTTGCTCTGTACAGTCAGCTAATGCCAAATGTGCAAACTGTGGTGGCAACCATGTTGCCATAGCAGCAGCATGCCCAATGAAAAAACAAAAAATAGAAGAAAACAAAATAAAATCTCGGTCGGTTAAATATACAGATCTATTTAATGAGAAATCTTTCCCGCAGCTAAACGCTAAATCTATAGAAACACACATAAACAATCTTACAAAATCAGACATATTTATGAATTTACTTGTAGAGTCAATAATGAAACTAGTTTCAAATAAAACTACACCAATTAACTCATCATCCATAAAAGAAAGTTTAAGATCCACCTTTAGCAAAAAAACTTAATTAGTAAACTAATGGATATATTAAATATAATTCAATGGAATGCACAAAGTATTGTTAGTAATAAATTGGTACTAAGTAATTTTTTGTACGAAAACAATATACATATAGGTATTATATCAGAAACTTGGTTAAGACCAAACCAACGGTTTAACATTAGAGGTTACAATATTGAAAGAAATGACACTGGTAACAAACATAATGGAGTGGCTATTCTGATTCATAATAGTATTTCATATTCAAAAATAGTTACGAAATTTGATGATTCCATACAAAATATTGGAGTTCGTATAGTGGTTGGTAATAAAGAAATCAGTATCATTAGTTTTTATAGCCCAAAAAACTGCAATCCAGTATTTAGTAAAAATAAATTTGATGCTTTAATAAAGTCTGTTCCCGGTCCTATGATTTTTGCTGGTGATTTCAATGCTCATCATATTACTTGGGGATGTGGTTCCACTACTCCACGTGGTAGAGATGTCCTTGAAATAATTGAAGACAATAATCTAGTGCTTCTTAATGATGGTCTTCCAACTACAGTTGGTTCTTTAAGTTGGCGACCAAACGCTCTTGATTTAACTTTGGTTAGTCCATCTTTGGCTTTGTCCTGTGACTGGTCTGTTCATAATGATCCACTTGGTAGCTATCACCTTCCTGTAATAATAAATATCTCCATTAATAATCATTGTAACGTCGATCTTAGTCAAAATAGCATGTTATGTTTTCCTAAATTTACTAACTTTAAACTGGTGGATTGGAAAAAATATCAAGATAAAACTGATACTTTGTTGTCTAATTTTAATGTTTCATCTTATTCTCCTCTGGAAGCTTATTCCTTATTCTGTAAGACTCTTAAATGTGCCATTGAATCATCTTTACCTGCTCAACTTAGTTCCTCAAATAATTATACATCTCTTTCTAGAAAGTCAGGAAGAAAGCCCTCTTTACCTTGGTGGAATGCTAAATGTTCTGAAGCCGTACAAAAATCCAAAAGTGCTTATGTTAATTTTAAAAATAACCCTTCTGAACAGTTATATTTAGAATTTAAAAGGTTACAAGCTTTTAAAAAACTTACCTTGAAACAGGAAAGAGCAAGAAGCTGGGCATCATTGTGTAGTTCATTTCATCGTTGTACTCCTCTCTCTGTTATCTGGAAATACATGCGTAAATTCAATAAGTCATATGTTCCTAACAATAGTAATAATTGTAGTTGGGTACCTAAATTTCTTCAAAAATATACTCCAGATCATGTTAACAATAAACAAAATTTTTCGATGAACACTTGTGTAAGTAACTCTAATAATATTTTTTTAACACAACCCTTTACTTTATCAGAATTGAAATCTGCTGTATTATCTAGAAAAGATAGTGCTTTTGGTCTCGACGGAATACCCTACAAAATGCTAAAAAACTTGAAAGAAAAGAGTCTATTAATATTATTGTATATTTTAAATCATCTTTGGGTTAGTAATGAAATACCTTCATCCTGGAAGACAGACTGCTTGATTCCTATTATAAAACCAGGTAAACCTCAACTAAATGTAGATTCATATAGGCCAATTGCCCTGACATCTTGTGTTGGTAAAATATTTGAACAACTTCTGAAACAAAGGTTGGAGTTTTTTGTTGAAAGTAATAATATATTGCCATCTAACCAGTTTGGGTTTCGTAGAGGTCGATCATCTGCAGAGAGTTTTTGTCAGTTGCAACTTGACATCCAAAATAGCTTAACTAATCGAAATTGTTCTGTGTCTGTTTTCTTCGATATTGCAGGAGCATTTAATAGTGTCAATATTGATGTGCTTTCTATTGAACTGCTTTCTATTGGGCTCCCTGGGAAAGTGATTCAATGGATTAGCAACTTTCTGTCTGAAAGAACAGTTTTTGTTAAACATAATGGTTATCTTTATGGACCTAGACTTGCATCTGTTGGGGTGTGTCAAGGTGGAATTTTGTCGCCTCTAATCTTCATACTCTACATTCGTCGTTTAAATTTAATCTTGGGATCAAATGTTAAAAATCTGCAGTTTGCTGATGATCTAGTTGTTTATGCAAGTGGTACAAACTTAACAAACTTGGCTTATATCATTAATAATGCTTTAAATAACTTGTTCCAATATTTTTCGTACCTAAATCTTGATGTCAATCCTCTCAAATCAAAACTGCTCGTTTTTGGGAAAAAAAGTGCAATAATGCCTAATGTTTACTATATTAATATTGTCATTCCTATTTCTCTAGAAACAAAATTTTTAGGTGTCATACTAACTCATAATCTATCTTGGAAAAAATATATTGATAAAATTACTGCAACAGCTAACAAAGCATTCAATATCTTACGATCTTTAGCCTCAACTTATTGGGGTGCTGACCCCAAAATTCTACTACTTTTATATAAATCAATGATTCGCAGTCACTTTGAGTATGGTTTCTTATGTTTTGCTGGTGATAGTAAGCTTGTATATATTTTAGATAAAATACAAAATAAAAGTATGCGTCTGATAACTGGTGCTTTTAAAAGCACACCTATAAATGTCATGCAAGTCGAATGTAACCTTCCTCCGTTGTCTATTAGATTCAGCTATTTAAAGGAAAAATTTGTCTTAAAACTGTTTTCGTCTAATAATCAGTTATTGTCCAATTTAATTGCATTACCATGTGTTCCGCCTCGAAATCCTTTATACATTCTTCAGAATTTAACGGAATTACGGAGTCTCCTTGACAGTTCCAACATTTACAAACCATCTTCTTGGGTGTTGCCATGTTACAATGGCAGTTTTGAAAGTAAATTTCCTGCGATGAAAATTGTTATTGACAGTAAATTATCGTCTAAAGAGGAAGTTAATTGCAATCTATCTAAATGGCATGATCATCGTTTGATTTATACTGATGGGTCTAAAATGGACTCTAATGTCTCTTTTGCCATTTTTGATACTTCTCTAAATATTGGTTTGGGTTATAAATTAGATAAAAATTGTAGTATATTTACAGCTGAAGCAGTAGCTATTCTTGCAGCTTTAAAACATATCAAGCATCAGAATCAAGGATTTCAAAAATGGCTTATTGTTAGTGATTCCATGAGCGTACTAATAAATTTAGATAATCATAAATTGCATGCTAAAACAAATTACTTAATTTTTGACATTAAACAGTTATGGTACGATCTTTTTGTTACCAATAAAATAATAGTTAGTTTCATGTGGGTTCCGTCTCACATAGGTGTCGTAGGGAATGAAAAAGCTGATTATTTAGCAAAATCAATTAATAATTTACATTCTGAAACTTCTTGCTTTAATGTCTCGATTCCTTATACAGATCTAATTAATATCCTAAAAGAAAGAATGATTACAAAATGGAAAATGCACTGGAATCATACTATACAAGTAGAAAATAAGGGACTTTGGTATGCTCCTTTTAATGTTATGATTAATAGCAAACCATGGTTTTGTAAAAGTAACTACTACATAAATAGAAATTTCTACTCAACTATTTTACGCCTTCGTTTTGGTCATTGCCGGTTGAATTTCCATCTTCATCGTTTAAAAATGGTTGATAGCCCTATTTGCTCTCATTGCAATTCTCATGAAGAAACCATTCCGCACATCATCTTCGACTGTTCATCCTTCGGCATTCAGCGCCTTGTGTTGTTGGATGAATTAACTAAAATTTATGAGTCTCATTTGGTCCCGCATGACATAATAAAGCTTCTTGTAAATAATTGTACATACTCACCTTTGTATAAATTCATTGTTAGCACTGTTGGAGAAATATAGTATAATATTGTAAATAATTCTGATATGTTTGTATATATATATATATATTGTGAATACCGCAGACTTATCTGTGATGATATTTATTGACTGGATTATTCTTGAAAATGAGGACTGTGTTCTTACTTGATTTGGACTACCTGAACTGGACTTGATAAAATAAAAATATAACACTGAAGACTTTAACACCGGATTTGACTATAAGTATTGAAACAACTGAAGACAACTCACCACTGGATTTGACTATAATTTAATTTATATAACTGAAGACTTATAATGGATTTTACTACTCAAGTTTACATAGAAACAACTGAAGATTTATACTGAAGACTTTTATAAGGGATTTTACTTCTCGCCATTTTATGTTCATGAAAAGGAGAATTACTGAAGACGAGGCAGCATGGCTTTTGGCCCTAGCCTGTTCGTAAAGGACAAATGAAAAAAAAAAAAAAACAACAAGTCCATGATTAATCCGTAACACGTTTCCTCTGGGCGAAAATCGCCGTACCTAGCATGTTTTTTTGTATGTTATGCCGACTCCACACGCTTGCTGTGTTTGCCAAACACTGCAGGACGCAACCAAACGAGTGAGATGGAAATGCATCGTGCTCACTGTAGTATATAGTTGCGTCCTGCAGTGTTTGGCAAACACCGCAAGCGTGAGGAGCCGGCATTACGGTTACGTGGCTACTCAGACTACTGGGTGCTACTGGACCGATTTGAAAATAAATAAATTTGTAAGAGTATAATTTCTAGTTGGCCTTATTGTCAACACGTTATGATCTGATAATGAGATCTTGAAGAAATCCAGAGAACTCCTCAAATTATAGGCACACCTATAAAGTATGTGTACTATGACTATGACACCTATAGCGTTTTTTTGTATTGTTCATTGTAACTCGTGCATTTGCCCTTGGAAAGCACTATTTAATGAACTGGGACTGATGATGAAGACCACAGATGGCCGCCGGACCGGAACTCCTTAACGGTACTTACCTATTTCAAGGGTGTTCGACTATGGCGATTTAGATTTAGGTTCAAATATATGACTATGACTTTCCTGCGGCGTTGCTTGAAGCAAGCTTGTTCTGTAGGTTATTTTTCTTATTAATTGAGATGTGGGAGAGCGTAATAGGGAATATTTGCAATATATAGCAATGCGATTTTTTAAATCGCATTGCTCAACAAAATACGAAAATAGCGTAAGAGATCAGATCACCAATCCAAGAAATACGGACGATACAAGTATTATAAACTGCTAATTAGACAGAGAGATCCGAAGTGCAGTGTAGTCATTGTAACACGGCCATGAAAACTACACACGTAAAGAAATAGGATCGAATCTTTGTTTGCTTATATGTCTTAATTTTAAAGATTCAAAAATCTGAGAGCTTTTATTGAAGGTGTGAAAAAAGCAAAAAATTCAATACCGTCAACTGCTGCAACATTGCACGGAAATTCATGTTTTTTTTAAATAACTCTAAAATTGTACGTTATCTGTGCTCTTTTTTGCATTGCTAAGTTATTTTAGATCATAAGACATATGAATTTCAGTACGAAATGCTTCAAATCATTATAAATTGGCTTGTAGAAACTGTCAAAGTTGCAGGTAAAGTTGTAGCCAAAAACGTCAACTTTGCCTGGCGGATTATCTGAGATATTAAATGCAGTATCTAAAAAAGGGACCAATTCTTAAATTAATTACTGTTCTATCTATGCCGGGATGTCATTGGAAATCACCAAACTACCATATATATATTTTTTCTATCTGGTAGGCAATGTTGTAGCGTGTCCAATAGAATTCTCGTTTTTCTCCATACAAATTTTTAAGCATGGTTAGGGTTGTGCCAAACGGAAAAACATAATAGTTCAGAGTACCTACCTAGGTACTGTACTGGCATTTAAATTTACGAACGAATAAGAGTCGAATGATGAAAAAAAAACAATATGTATTTTTTTTAAATTTTAATGTAAATGAAATTATAAGTATTAATGAAATGAAGTATTATAAAAAAAATGTCTATCAATTGCAATTGCAAATTGAAATGCCTACCAACCTATGGTAATCCTCAAAAAAGAAAGGTTAGAAAGTTGTTTACTATATAAGACAAGTTAGAATGAACAGACCTTACACAAAACTGCATTTGTTGACACATAATGTACATCAGTTTATTTATAGCAAACTAACTAAAATATAACATAATTTGAGAATTACGTAGGTATGACTAATAAAAACAAATATTCAACACACAAATATCCGCATATTAAGATCAGCACGCGTCATCAATCTTTTTTGTTCGTAATCGAGTAAATAGTGACAACCCTAGCCCTAGGCAAACTTGTAGCATGTATGTTCTAAGAAACACTTTGCAACATTGCCTATCCTCTTATTAGCTGTAAATCATTACAATTTACAAGTAAAAGTCCGTGAAGTAACAAAAAGACCATTATTACTTACCACATGAACACTCACCAAGTAGCTATCTTATGTGTTTTCTGAGTAATAACAAAAGTTTTGGAGACACCGAAAAAACAGATGTCCGTTTTACAAGCTTTGACAGCGACTGAGTTCAAAACTATCAGTGTTGCCAGATATTTCTTTTTTGAAATGGGTTGCCAGGTAAATGATAGTATTTCTCCCATTAATAGTAGTAAAAAATAGATAACGCTTTGGTAGAAAATCAAATTTTTACAAAACGGGTAATGTTGTAGCTAGTTGGCAAAGTTGCAGCAGTTGACGGTACTTAAATGTTTAAAAAACCAAACCCGCCTTCAAAAACGCAAAAAATAACTTCTTTCTTTGGTAGAGGTCAGTCCAACTGAAGTCGGCGTCCCACAATACTTTTAACCAAAAGCAGACTTTACTTAAACTAACGATACCATTGTAAAAGAAGTGAGATCTGTGCGAGTCGGTAAAAATGAGTTGTGTGTGTAGTGTGTAGGCACGTGCGATGCGGGGTTGGTCGCGCGACAGATATAAACTTGTTTGTACAAGTATGAACTTGTTGCCACCGCCGCAGCGCTTCGAGCTCAGATAATAACATCCGATTAAAAAGTATCGGTTTTGAACGGAAGGCCGCCGACAGACTTGAAGTCTGGTAACACCGTGGTAGTTTGTGGGCCCTTTACCGGCGAATGGAGTTGGGGCCTGTTTGTGCTCACTACAAGCAAGCTTTTTATGGTTTTATTATAAAGAAAACAACATTAACTTTAATCTTAGCATTTATTTTGCATAAGAACATTGGATACAAATTGTCGTATCAAATATTTAAAAATGCCATACTATAGAGAAGATTGTACAGTTATAAAAAAGAAGCGATCTGGACGTCGGTCGGAACGCTTGACTGCTGCAGGAAGCGTGTCCCACCGACAGGACCGAACAAGCGGATCCTTAAAATGAAAGAGGCACATTCAACTTACGCTATTAATAAAATATATTTTAGAACAAAGCTCAATCCCTTATCACAAGTTGTGATGTTGTCTCGCGCGCGCTTCGCGACAGCTGCCTCGCTCGCACCCTCGGCCCTCGCACCTCGCTCGTCCTACAATACCGAACCATTGACTAAGGTACATAGTGTTACAATCGCAAAACAGTAAATATAAAATTAAAAAATCTCTACAAAAAAAGTTAAAAAAATATTGCATAAAACTTTCCATTCATTATAATTTAATAAAATTATTATTTACTGAATATACAATTAAATTCAAAGGAAACGTCTCTAATGTTAAAAATCTTAATTAAAATTGACAGAAAACGTGGTTTTGCTCTGATTTGACGACGGACCTTAACTAACAAGTATAATCTAGTCATTACCTACTTGTCAAAAAGTTTTATAACTATACCTAAATATAAATCTCGTCATTATAAAAAAGAAATAAATAGGCACATCACATTCACTCCGAATGTCTGAAAGTTTAACTTAATTAAGCTAAATTGGTACATCAATTCACATTGCTCACTTAACTATAAATATTTTAAACAATCCACAATTTGATTGCAGCATTGCTGTACAACTAACGTTGCTATGGCGCTCGGGTTTGTACTCGATAGTCCGACGGAAGCTGTGACCTTACTCCGATAAACGTACTTCGCGATTACGTTAGCTCCGTCGTTTGCTCTCGACTTTGTTACTAACGATGTGTGAAAGGAAGGGGGCATCCGAATTTTAGAATTGAATTGTTTGGAGTACCCTCCCCGAAGGATTGCCGCGCAACATCGCCGAGGTCCCGGCCGGCGAGTACTCCACGTGACTGCGATTACTGCGCAATTCTATTTATAAATGCCATCTAACTTTAACAAAAACTAACAGAAAACACACATGATCACTCAATTAACAGGCAAAATAGAAACACTATTAATTGCAAATAATAAAATAAGTTTATAATACTATCCAAGGACAAAGAAGCCTTATAATGGAATTTATATAAAATAATAATTTACAACTAGCTGAAAGTTTTTATGATATAATAATAAAATGCGGAATAATTTGACTTATCAAATACATGTTATAATAAGGTTTTCATACCTGTTTTATCGGTAGGAATCTTCATTGCAGAAGGAAGGGAATATAATGACAGTTAGAGTAGCGAGAGTTAAAAAATATGCATATTAATATATTAGAACAATTCCTTGCTATATAAACCGACAACAAAGCGGCTCTATAGACCCGCCTCAAACTGAAAATTACAAAAATAAACAATAATTCTAACATTAAAACAACGCCGGTGTATTTAGTTGTACCTTGATGCTAATGGGAATTAACTTTTATTTTAAAACTGTATAACAAAACTCAAAAGGACTGTCATTCACTAAAAGTGGGTAATTCATTAAAATACAGAAAGTACGTATACCGCATTTGACATGAACTGTATTTTTTAAGTTCATAGTTTGACCTTTACAAAATGGTTGGTCGTGAATAAGCACGTGTTGAATAAGTCCGGTGTCACACACGCGGGCGTGGGCTAGCCGGGCTAGTTGGTCTCGGCGCCGGGCGGCGGCACGGGCACGGCGAGCGGCGCGCGCTGCCGGTCGAACATCTCCAGGATCAGCTTGGGGTCAGTCCCGGCGGGGACCGTCACGGTGCCCGTCTGTGTGCAACCCGCCTTATGAGTACCACCTCACGTTCTTCTCGCCAACGCGTGGCGGCCGCGATGTGCCTGGCTCTGATTTTCAAATTTAGAATTTATGGAACGTTTTATCTGTTTTGGATTGACATAAAAATAATACTGTCTTACAGAGTGATGTAATGATGCTTCGAATGAAATCGATCAGAACGGACAAATTGCGGACGCCACAACATTGAGATATTATTGTTAGTATACAACGATTGGAACTGTTAGTTATTGGCCGGTTAGTGACAGGACCTGGCCTAAAAACACTGATAAAAAATCACATTTAATTCAATTAAAATATACTAAAACGGTTAAAAAGCTAAAGAATTACTTGAATAGAACATGCGAAATACATTATGCTTTAAGGATTATTATACTAAGTTGATATTAAAACAAAGTGTTGGATACCTCAATACGGGTGATGACTCCCTCCTCGCGACTGTGTTCTAGGACTACAAACAAAAACATAAAGCGCCCGTCAAACATACAAACAAACATTAAACATAAATAAATATGGTTGGTGTATACAAAGCAAGTAACATTGCCCACTTCAAATCTCGTTTTAATTCCCTTTCGGAATAATCTGTGGCCAATATTACTAAAATCTACATATTTAGGTACGTAAATAAATGTAAGCAAAGCGATTTACGAGGCTTGTTAAACAGCCAGTCAGAAAAAACGGATGAATTATATCACGTGGTTCTGTTTACGTACATTTAGTTAATACCTTAACATATAGAGTGGTAAATCGTCAATAACTGGCCACTTGAGAAAAAATCATTTAGTTACTAGACACCAATTTTATATACAGACGCCGTTCGTGAAGATACTTTGACAGTAGTCCGGTAAACAACTCTGGATCTAGTTATGCTAGTTTAATCGCACAAATATCAGAATATCTTTTGCTTTGCACATATTATTGCAAAGTGGCCAGTTATTGACGATTTACCCTATATAACACAAAATAAATGCAGTAGAGGTAACAAAGTTTTTGGTCACAAATAAAAGCTAAGTTCTCAGCAGCTTCTGGCGCCACGTTCATAAATGAACGACTAGGCTTTTAAATACACAAATGATCATAATGACAAAGAACTCAAGATCAATTTAACGACAATTTAATTCAAAATTATATTGATTATTCACTTTGTTTGTGTCGAACTAAAACTGCTGGGAACCTCGCACAAAATATACAGTAAACGTAAAGTAAGAAAAATATCCAGCGGGGTCTTTGGCTAAGGTTAAAAGATTTCAGGATGAAGCCATCCAAGGCGATGCCGCTCATCGCTCATGCGCTTAAATAGGATCAATAAGGGAAATCAGTGGGAAAAACTATATGCGCATAGCATACTCTTACAATAGTACATAAATTGCATAGAAAGAGAAAGGGAAATCAAACTACACATAAAACATTCCTTATTATGGGGCTAGTAAAATCAACGCTTTATCTCAGTCACTACCTGTGACCCATAGGCCCTAGGGTGATAGCAACAGTGACTGTTTAGCTGACAGGCACTAATAATAAGACTGCGCCGAGCGTACGCCGGATGTACAGTGGCGCCCTCATTACTATTATTGTGTTTTATAATAAACTAAAATATTTTCATGAAATTGCTAGATAGGTTTTTGTACTACTAATGAAAACACAACTTTTAGGGTATTTCACATACTTTTATAACAATTCACCTTCGAGTTATCAACTTAACGGAAAAAAGTGGCCACCTTTACTTTTTTCCGTTAAGCTGACTACTCAAAGGGTAATGGTATTAAAGTTTGTTACGTATCCCATAAATTGTGTTTTTACTTGCGCTACAAAAACGTATCGTCTGATTGCAAGGAAATTCTTTAGTTAATTAGAAAACACAATAATAGTAATGAGGGCGCTACTGTACATCCGGCGTACGCTCAGCGCAGTCTTAAGTCAAGGAGCACACGGTTACAAATTGATTGGTGGAAAACAAACGAATAACCATTATCCTTTGTAAACAAGAGTCAAATGTACGTCATTGGTCCTTTCTCCATTACCGGTTATATTACCATGTATCGGTTAGGGTCGGTTACCACATAAGGTCTACTTTTGGTGAACGGAGAGACGCGTTAAATGTACAATGAAACAAATGGAGTCTCGGGTTACTATGGAACTATGTCAAAGTGACGTTATCAATCAAATGCTAAGATTTCTTTCACGATTTGTTTTACTGCGTCAATTCGACGTAGTTCCATATTGGCCTAAAGATCCATTTGGTACATACGATATTCTCTTGTAAACTTATCAAATAAATGATTTTAAGAACGTTACATTGGCTGATTACTGTTAAAAGCATAGTGTTTCATTGTGGCTTTGAGATAAACACTTGTGTGCAACGGCTTGTGGCCAAGAAAGAGAGGTAAAGGGGTAACTTGAGGAAAATACCCCTCAAGGCAAAGGTTTTCAAAGTGTGCCACGGTGCCCCAGGGTTAGGTGAAGTGCTCATTTGACCGGAATCCCTAACGCATCGTTTGTCCGAACTATTGTTTGTCATAAACTGGCTGTCGACTGAGTCAGATAACTTTTGAAGTTTTCCAAAAAATACCAGTGGTTAGTTAAGGTTAGGGTTATATTACAACAACAAAAAACAACGGCTTTAGCATAAACGAAAATACGAACGAACGATGAATTAGGACAAATGACGATTAGGAATTTTAATATAGACCCGACTTTGTATCCTGTTGTATTTACTTCTAATGGTTACTAGGGAACCATATAAAAACCTTTGAGAAGAGTTTTTGGAACCCCTAGGTAATGATGGTGCACTTACTGTTTTCCGTGGCGGTGGTGGTTGTGGTCGTGGTGGTGGTCCCGTGGCCGTCAGCGGCCTCGTTGGTGGCGGTGCGGGTGGTGGTCTTCACCACCATCGAACTGGTGTTCACTTGGGAGTTCTGTCGGGGAACATTTGTTGAACTTATTAATTGGAAACTTTTTGATTATCCGTTATCGATATAACACTTATATGAAGCTTTAGAAGTAACAGTTACAATACAGCACAACGCATGATTAGTGTAATCCAATAGTTTAAGCTTAAAATCAAAGACACATCGGTAATCTCCTCCTAAGACTTTGAATTGATAGTGTAGTGGAGGAGTCTGCATGCTGCAAGTCAAACACTGCCGTTAGTTGTGAACAACAAGCATCGGTTATCTTTTCTTCGCAATATAACAGAGCTGCTGCGAGATCATCAATTGCTGCGATTTTTGGGGCGGGAATATGTCTAACGATTCTTTCAGCTGATATCATAGTGGTTCTATGAAAATATGAAGAAGATTTTCGTTCATTTATCTACTGGTGTCAACTACACATCTATGTCTATGACATCTATAATATGCAATATCTATGAGATATTGGTGGCTATACTCAAATACGAAAATAAATGGTTACTTTAATCTGAGTTAAACATTACCTTACATGTTGGTTATGCGAAAATTGTACATAATGAAATAAATGAGGAATAATGTATATTATAAAAGTAAGACACAGTATAGTATGTATGAAAGAATGGCCATTATAAGATTTTAGCATCTGGCTGTTAATAAAAATATATACAGGATGTTAATAAAAATATTGTATTTTATTGGCGCGCTTTAGGTACTGTCGTAATAAACTGAGTGTTTTACTGCAATTTCAAAACGAGTTATTGAAAAAAGTCAGGGTTATTTGGAGTTAAGATTCTTTCATCGTCTAGAAAAGAGTCACATACGAGGGCTGCCTTTTAAGTTGTGTCGTTTGAAATAAGTATAGACAATTTAATAGATTATTACCATTTATTGTTTTTCAAAGAATTCGCCGCGATATTTAATACACTTTTGCATGCGTTCAAACCAGTTTTTAAAACATTTATTCCACTCCGAAGTGGGGGTAGTCAAAATGGCCGATTTGTATGCGTCAACAGCTTCTTCGGGTGAGCTGAAACGTTGACCACGAAGACTTTGCTTAATTTTGGGGAACGTAAAAAAATCGTTAGGGCTTAAGTCAGGACTGTAAGGCGGGTGATCTAAAATTTCCACGTTTTGGGTGTTCAAAAACATCTTTGTCTGGCGGGCGGTGTGCGAACTTGCATTGTCATGGTGCAGTATCATACGACGTTCCGAGTTGTTTTTTCGAAATTCGGTGATGACTTGTGGCAAACAAACAGTGGTATACCAGTCGGCGGTAACCGTCTTGCGATCTTCTAGTACAATAGTGGCGACGTGACCACCCTTTGCCACAAACGAGGCAACCATTTTTTTTGAAGTGCTCCGAGAGCGTATGACTTTGGTCGGTTTTGGCTCGTCCTGGAAGACCCAGACAGTTGACTGCTGTTTTGAATCTGGATCGTAAGCATATATCCAAGACTCGTCACCACTAACCACATCATAAACATGTTTTGACTCTCCTCGGCTGAATCACTTCAGAGTTTTGCGACACCAACTTACACGGGCTGTTTTTTGGTCGTCGCTAAGCAAATGTGGTATCCAACGAAAGATCAACTTTTTTACAACAAGTTCTTCGTGCAGGATTTTTTGGACAGTGGTCCCTGAAATGCCCACGGATGCCTCTATTTCACGGTATGTCACATGACGATCTTCGAGTATTAGCTGCCGCACGGCTTCGATATTCTCTTGCGTCATGGCGGTTTTTGGACGACCTTCACGAAGCTTATCACTGAGGCTAGAGTGCCCACGTAAAAATTCTAAGTACCAGCGTTCTACAGTCCTAAGACACGGTGCTGCATCACCAAACACAGATGTGATCTCCTCAAAGCACTGAAGTCGCGATAATCCCCTTTTAAAGTTGTAGAAAATTACCGCACGCAAATTTTCCTTAGACATTTCCATTTTTACAACCGACTTGTCACCTTTGAATAGACGCTGTAATAAAACTATTCGACCAATTTGAAAACATTCTTTTGTTTTCGAGTTCTAAATTCAAAAGGATGAAAATGCCATATTTTTTTTTTTATATAATCGCGGGAGGTTGGCAAACGACACAACTTAAAAGGCAGCCCTCGTATCAATTAAAACTAAAAATTACTTTCTGCCCTAGGGTTGGAAATGTCATTTTCAGTCCAATAATGAGATATGAACATTTTTACTTTTTGGTCAATAGATGAAATAGTAGATTGTTAATCAAGACGAAAGTGATCAATTGCAGATCGAGATAATTTTTTTTTTATAAAAAAATATGACGACAAATACTAGGAGTGCATAAACATTAAAAGTACACTGCTGTGACGTGTGGGAGATATTCGCGCTGTGTCGTGTGCGGCTGCCCGCCTGCCTGCCATCTAAGTTGCGCTACGCACCTTTTTATTACCGCTGCGCTCCTGGTACTTTATTTAAACATGCAATTACTTTTCTTCCCTAGGGTGGACATGTATCACGTTCAACCCGCTTCTAAGATAAACAATGGCCGGCTTTCAGAGTATGAGACATGAAAACGGATACGGTTCGCTAAGAATAGTGGTACCTGCAGGTTGATGTCGAGCGGCGCGTCGGGCGGCGCGGTGTGGTCGCGCACGGAGTCCACGGTGATGTCGGCGGAGGCGGCCGTCACGTCGTGCGCCTCCGGGGCCTCCTCCTGGCCACGACACAGCTCGTTAACGAACTCCTTAACCTTATCAACGCCTTACGTCAACGGTCAAATACTAAATTTGTCGCTCACACGCCATGCAAGTTTGCATTGCTATGCAAATTACAACTACATTCATATGAAACAGATTATCATTTAATTTTTAATTTATGTCAGTGGCATGACTGTCAGTTGTCGACGAGAGCCAACTGTAGCGTTCGCAAGGTTACCACCAGTAAACCAGCAATAAGATAACCAGTCCAGTAAAAGATATCCAAAATCAATATGTTTAATAGTTTGTATGTATACATAACATATTATTACTAGTGACGCATTATTAGACTGTAAGTCTGTTGGCTCTATACCTTGCTCTCACTCAACACTCTTAGAGCCGTATTAATAAACTAATCTCAACTCTAATGCTCATCTCGAGATGCGTCAAAAATGACGGTAACAGGTCATTTTGGTACTAATGTCTAAATGTATAATGGTTCAAAATGTCTCATTATCAAAATGTACAACGGTCAAAATGTATGTAAATGTAAACATGTTATAATGAACAAAAGACAAAACAATTAAATGTCACAAAAACTTATGAGCCTAATTGTATGAGAGACAAAACGTACAAAAAGATAAATGGTCAAGATCCCAAAATATTCAATGGGTTCGAAAATCCCTTTGTCAAATCGTACAAAAGTCAAAAAGTATATTAATGACAACATGTTTGTAAGTAACAACGACAAAATGGTAATGGGTAATGTTGGTACAAGTGCCGGAATGTTCAATGGGTTAAAATGTACAACGGTCAAAAAGTATATAAATGTAAACATGACATAATGAACAAATGACATAATGATTTGATGTCATGAAACCAAGGTGTCTAAAAAGTCCCGTTGTCAATATGTGCAAATGTCAAGCTGGATAATTTTAGTAACTTTTTTTTTAACTTACCTAATTTTTTTTTTCTAACTAGGTTGTATTTTTGTAGAGGTTGGAAAAGAGTAGGTTTATTTCATTATGTTTTTAAGTCGTTAAATGAAAAGCAGGACCAGACGACCGATTTCTTCAGCCAACCGATAGGGACGTAACTATCTGTTAGAAGAGAGATAAACACGCTATCTCTTCTTGACCGAATAGCTGCGTCCTTGTCAGTAAGCTGACGAAATCGGCCATATGGACCGAACTTTACTCGAGTACGTGTTGATTTGATTGGTTAACATTTTTTTAAATATATCTACGGGTAGAGAATTCCCATAATAAAAAAATATAAATAAATAAACAACATAATGAATTTTATCGTGAAAACATTTTGGGTAGAACACATTTAGTTAATCGCGTTTTGTACATTTTGGCCACAGAGTATTCCGCCCTGAAAACTTCCAGTCAAATTGACACTGGAACCCTAATGAATTCTATCGAGAAAACATTTCAAGTAGAGCACATTTAGTCAATTGCGTCTTGTACATTTTGGCCACAGAGTATTCTGCCCTGAAAACTTTCAGACAAACTGACACTTTAGCCGTAATTAATTCTATCGAGAAAACATTTCGACTAGATCACATTTAGTCAATCTCGTTTTGTACATTTTGGCCACAGAGTATTCTGTCCTGAAAACTTTCAGACAAATTGACAATTTAGCCGTAATAAATTCTATGCAGTGCACATTTTGACTAAAAGAAATGTTGTCCATAGCATATTTTGCCTTTAAAATATTTAGACAAAATGACCTGGTGGCACAAACATTTTGTACTTTTTGACAAAATTACATCTCAACCTTTTATGCATTTTGGCATTTGTACCAAAATGACCTGTTACCAAAATGACAGTGTTCTATGGTTTGACGTTTATTTTGACGTATCTTGTGACGGGCGTCTCAGCCAAGATGAGTTTATTAATACGGTCCTTACTCTTCTTGCTCTGACTCAGTTACCTTGTGCTCCCCGTTGGTGAGGGGCTCTTCACCGGGCCCGCGCAGCGCGGCGGCCCACGGCGATAACAACACGTGGCACTGTGCTATCGTCACCTGCAGGACACAAGTTAACATATAGAGGATACATTTACCACTGGCTCTAAGGGAAGCGTTAAAAGTGAGTTCTTGATTTGATTTCTTCCCTAATCGAGAAAATTGTTAAATAGCTCAAGAAAAATCCAATTTCTACAAATAAATTTCTAAAGCCGACGATGATATCAACCTAGTCCTACAAGGAAACGCGACGTTATTTTACGATTTTAGTCGGTTACTTCCTAATTGTCCAGTTTGATGCCCTGACAATTTATGTTCCTAAAGGGTGCCAACCAGACCCTATTACTAAGCTTCTACTGTCCGTCTCTCTTTCTCTCTGTCTTTCAGCAAGCTGTATCTCTTAAACTATGGGATCCCCTTGAGAGACCGACACACATTAGATCAAATGCATCATTTCACCGAAAACGAATTTCTACTTACTATTTGGTTAGATTGGGTTAGATCTGTGACCACTGACCACCAAAAAAATATAACTTCCGCACATGCAAAATGCCTGTTGATGAAATGAAAATTCATCGAAGTAAAGCATTCTATGAAATGAGTTTCGGTGATTCAAGGGGTGGGTAGACTTGGAGATTAAATCCATACTAATATTATAAATGCGAAAGTGTGTCCGTCTGTCTGTTACCTCACATTTAACTGCTGAACCGATTTAGGTGAAATTTGGTGCAAAGATAGTTTGAATCCTGGTAAAGGACATAGGATAGTTTTTTTTCCTGAAATTCGTCCGTAAGGGGGTGAAATAGAGGGTGAAAATTAGTATGGAGCTACGATATAAACGAGTTCCACGCGGACGGAGTCGCGGGCAGAAGCTAGTTCTTAATAAGTGAGTAATAATATTGTATTAATTTAACTTTCAGCGTACTATTCTGTTCAACGTGGTTGGATAGTTACCTTGGTGGCGGAGAGCGTGATCCGCTGCAGCTCCGATGACGAGTGCAGGTAGAGAGCTTCGCCGCGCTTCGAGAAGCACAGGCTTGAAATGCCGCTGCGGAATTAAGGACAATTTTATATCGGCTGCATAGATGTTAAAAATAAGTTGTAAAGTAAGATGAGAATTTCTTTATGTCCAAAACGATTCGACGACGACAGAAAAGGTAATGTAAAAAAGGGAATATGTTTAGTGCATATTTAGCAGTAAATGTAATGCTTAGAACCTACGTGGTTATGTCTTACTACTAGGTTTTACTTACACTGATGCAACAGTGCAATTTGAGCATTAGTTTGAGTGGCGTAGCGTTCGTGGGTTGTCAATTATATATTCACAGAACTTTTTGTACTTAAGAGGTATATCTACATGTTGCTATTTTTTTCTCATTTACCTCAAGCACGCAAAGGCTAGCTGGAAGAGATCTCATAAAATAAAATAAATAAACGTATAAGTACGCCTATGTACCTGCCTCCGTAAATAGCGTATGTTGATACAATACAATACAATACAAAACACTTTATTGTACACCAAACAAAAACATTACAGAGAAACAGCACAATTAAAAACAACACAGGTAAACAACAGGCGGTCTTGTCGCTGATTAGCGATCTCTTCCAGACAACCTTACTAGGGATAAGGAGTCAAATTAAAATATTTTACGAGGTAGGTGGTACAGACTTCACGCGAGCAATAACAAGAAACTGTAAGATATTGTGTTTAGAAGAATAAAGTGCTTACATATACATACATACATACATATAAAAACACAGGTATCCTCAAACCGACGTTAACGTGAAGGAGAGTTTTTGAGCATAATGTCGTGCTGTTTGCTAGCCGGTTTAAGTCTGGTAGACAAATAGTTGTGTGTGTGTGTGCGTGCTCACTTGATGTCCTCCTTGCGCACGGCGGCGGCGTTGAGCTGGCGCCGCAGCTCGGGGCTGAGCACGAGGCAGTCGCCGAGGTTGGTGAGGCACAGCAGGCACCACTCGCGGTGCGCGCCCTCCGCGCCGCCCAGCGCCGCGCCCGCCGCGCTGCACGAGAACCACGCGAACGCCGTCCGCCGGACCTGACCACAATCACACCATATGAATACGAATAATCGACACGGCACGCTTGTGAGGGGGTTCCTCTCTCCGCAGCCCTAACCACCGATAGCTTGAGTCCTGCCTCCTTGCCGGCGGCACTCGTGGATAAGGTTTTTCCTATGTTTATTTGGTTATGTTAGTATTGTTATTTTAGTTTTATATTTATTATAAAGATCCTAATTTACACAAAATTTAACAAAAATCTAAAAAATAATACATATAAATATGACTAGGTACAAACGCTGAACACAGGTACCAAATTATTTTATCGAAACCACTTTCAACACATATATCATTACGCAGAATTTTCATTTCACCAGAATGCATTTCTCACCGCATGTTTTTTTAGTACTCACAATAAATTGTGTTCAAAGATATTTTAAAAATTTTTTTTAAAGACAAATGCTATCTTTAAAAAGTAAACAATGTAAACATAAATATGGATAACAAAAGATCGGGATTTTGCCCGGTGGAATACCCCAACAAGCTGTAAAAAATGTGGTTATAGTTAAAACAATCTAGAATGATCCCTGTAACATGTCGTATAAATTCTTATTGGACTTGGTATTTATATTTTTTACAAATACCACATTTATACAAACATAGCGTCGATGTTCAGATATTTCAATGAATATTATGTAAATAGAGGGATCTATCTACCTATTACTAGCGCGTGTAGTAAGTAAACACGCTTGTGACATGGATCATCCCACATGGGTCGAGATATAATTACCCTAGCGCCCTCGTGCGCGGTGAGCTTGTACTTGTGGTGCGGCTTGAGGCTGGGCAGCGTGAACACCTTGAACTGCTCCTCCGACGTGATGACGACGCGGTGCGTGCCCGGCTCCGGCAGCGGCGACACGCCGCGCTCCACCTGACGGAACACCCTGTATCAACTCTACGCTCACGAGCCTATTTTACACGTTTGTTAAGCTGTGGAATGGCTCTCACAGATTTAAGGTTTACCTCTAGTCCTAAGACTTATCAAGTGTATCTAGGGAGAAATACCTCTTACACCTTTATTTAATAGATAATATATTTCTGGTTATGTATATTTTACCTATAAACGCATTGTTGAATTTTGAAGATTAAAAATATTACCGCCTCCATTTACTTGCACTATTTTACATATAGTACATTTGCATATTTGCAATATGTGTAGGGGGGCCATTCTACTTTTCGTTGTACATAACTTTTAGCCACTCTCTCACTAAACTATTTTTATTTCAACAAACGGTAAAGTGCTGCTTTTTCTAACTTAAAACTAGAAAAGGGACGTCAATAAGCTTATATATAGAATTAACCTAATTCAAAAAAAGTTATTTGTAATAACTATAAAGTGAGTAACGCAGTGGACGTTGATGTCCCCGCCTTTTCTATGGAAAATGTGCAATTTACCACTGAGTTACCAAGATTCTTCAGCGATAATTGAGTAATTTAGGTTTTTTTTTTTTGAAAATTGTTAAACGTAAACATTCTAAGTTCACGTTATTTGTTTATTCGCGGATTCATCATTTGGTATACTTTTTATCGGACGATAGCAAAAATGTACACTGAAAAGTAGAATGGCCCAGGGGCAAAATTTAAAAAAATATTCGATGTAGAATTTTTGCGGTTTTAGAAGTTTTACTTGTGTTACTGTGTTTTAATAATATAAATAAGAACCGATTATAAATAAGGACGGACACTTTGTGCTAGATATAAGTTTTACGTCTTTGTCGATTTGTATCGGCAATAATTTTATTTGCGCTAGTTTTAAAAGTGTTTACTTATTACCTAGTAATGTAACTTACTTACCTATACTTTTAAGTATTATAATGAGAAATTATAAGAAAAGTTTTATTGCCACACACCAAGAAAATTTACATGTACAGTATTTACAATTTAGGACTTAAATACTTAAATTGTCTCGGTCGAGTGACAAAAGGAGCGCATCAGCGTGTGCTGCGAGCGCGGACGCAGCTGCGTCTGCGCAGCGCTGGTTTGCAGTCTGTTTCTTTTCCACACACACACACACACTAAAAGTAACAAACACAATACCTCTGCAAAGTACGCAAAGTATTTAATTATTGTGTTTTATGATTGAAAAAAATTACCCTTCGCTTGAGTTTCTTGCGGTACTCCTTCTCTGCAATGACGGTCTTGTGTCTTGTCCGAAGTGCTAGTAGATTCACTACTAATTACCGACGTGTAAAAGAGCACTTATATGCGCAATTTAGTGAAAAAATATTATTATGTGTGAGTGATACATACCTCCAGCGGATCTGGCAACGGCACGGCGGCTCCGTCGAGCACCGTTATTCCTATGACGGGCGCACGATGTTTTAATTGGATTTCTTTAGCCAGCGTACAGGTTACCTGCCGAAACAATCAATTTATTAGAATGATAGAAGTTCTATAAAGTAGAAGTTCGTAAAAGGTATATGTAAAAAAAATGCCTATGTGAGATACTTTAATTATAATAATGAGAAACGGGCTACTAATCGCTAAGAACTCTGTACTTTATAAAGGTTTACAGTTAGTTCATCAGTCAGTTCAGAAATCGAGGTATAAAATAATAGCTCGTAGTTTTACTCATAGAATCCAACAAATAGAGCTACTATTAATTTATTAACGGATTATTTATAAATCGTGTGTGATATTTTCAAACTACATTGAAACAACTATGCAAAGTCCATTCAAGTGGCGGGAATCGCAAACACTATATTTATGTACTACTGTCCGAGTGTCCGACCGCGTATTTACCCGTCTCATATACCCATTTAAATTTAAAAGTAGCTGTATACAGTTTTGATATTGTAACGTAGTGAATCCAGGGTAGTATAGTTACCGGGTCCTCTTTCCGCTTGTTGGTGCTGGGCACGGCGAGCGTGAAGGCGTACACGGTGCCGTTGTTGGTGCCGGCCCACAGCGTCGGCGTCGAGCTCTGCGCTGCACACCACACACCACCTCTTAGATCTCTATCGCCCGCTACTACACGCTATAAGCCCAGCGAGACGGGCTGCGCATAATACTAGCATAGAGGCATTCCATCTTAGTCCTCAGGGTTGGCAACGCAACGCAGTCTTAGGATTGCATTGCAGTCTTGTGAATGCGAATGTCTATGGGTCACAGTTTCCACTTACCATCAGGTGGCCTGTGTGCTCGATTGTCTTCTCTATGCCATAAAAAAAAAAATACTTTGATTATTCTAAGATGATGCCTGTGACAGCTCATATTAAAGCTTTTTACACTTTTTAACTTCACATAAATAATACATCGGTACAAACCTAGCGACGCCGCCGTTCAGGAATTTGAATGATGAATCACCTATTTTTAAACACATCGCTTAATTGTGAGCATAGTAAGTGAATGAATTTACGAAATACGGTTGTCACTGGCATCAAATTTCAATAATCAGAGTATAATCGCGAACTAGGTTCTATTTCGTCTATAAATATAAGGGAAACTAAGCATATCATGAAATAATAACTTAAAAAGTTCATCCTCTACACAAACGATTTGTTCTATGGAACTACGAATTTAGTATTGAACATTGTGTCACAGCTTAATACAAAATACAAGGTTCCATAGAACAAATCGGACCTACCACTCGCGAGCACGCGCAAAGCTAAAAGCGCTCCTAAAGGTTGGCAGTGTTTAGTACTGGAACATTCTCCGTGCGTTCGAGGTTTATACCAGTCAATGACATGTCAGTGTGCTGTTATCGGTGATTGTCGACCAGATTCCTATTTCATCTACACGACAGCAGCCGGTGACAGGTCACATTTCGATACACAATACAAGATTGCATAAGTGGTTATATGGACAAGTGGCTCACTGTTGATGAGGAAGGTCCTCGCGAAGTAGAGGCAGCGCACCATGGTGCCGAAGGCGTCGTCGGTGGAGCGCGCCTCCACGGCCCGCTCCACGGGCTTCACGTCCTCGCCCTCGGGCGCCGCCGCCGGCTTCTTCGGCTGGAGCGATAACGAACACTTCTACATTACATCTGGGTAGACCATGTGGATAAAACCACCTTAATATACAGACAAGGTATTGAAGTATATTAACCTGACTGAAAATTTCGTGATATTTATAAAAACAAGTGCGGGTAGTCCGAAAAACTGGCACGAGTTCAGTGTTCTTGTGACTGCGATCGTCGCAATACAATTGAATTTATACGTCAAGATAATAATGAATTGTGATTAATTTATGTAGTTAAGTCCCGTTTAACTACAAATAAGTATGAATATGTGAGAAAACGGACATCTGCCAACTTTGTCCTCACCCAGTAATTTCAAGGTAAACTGGAAGGTATAAATACTTGTTTTTTTAAAACGATTTCTTTTTGTGCACAGTTTACTAACTTACTTACTTTGTTTATCAAAAAAGATATCCGCCAGAATAACATACGGCTCTAGCGCAAACTTATTTCAGTTCTGTATAAAAAAGGTAATTATCACATAACTAGAAGTAGAATTAGTTTCCCGCTGCTACACCTATTTCTCCCTGTTATTATGTACTAGGTAAACAGTAGGTATATCCAATTTAACCGACTTCAAAAAAAGGGAGGAGGTTCTCAATTAGTCTGGTTCGGGTCAAGCTCGAAAAAGTTGCCGGCTGAATATTCGTTACCTGTACGGGCGAGGTGGGGCTGGCGGCGGTGGTCTGGCGGCGCTGCGAGCGGCCCTTGCGCAGGCGCCGGAACGACTCGCGCAGCGACTTCTTGAACGACTTGCGCCGCGAGATCGGCGTGTCGCCTGCGCCGGAGTGTTCTGCGGGGAACATAAAGAGTCTCTTTATGATAGTGTTTTTATACTTTCATATCGGAAAGCGAGGATTTCTATATCAATAGCGGTATAAAATGGCATTTTAGGGAGAGTGCTGATTGTGAAAAAATAATAGTTAAAGCACTCAAGCCATTTTTGACTCGTTACTAGACCATGAAGTAATGTTATACAGCCATTACGATTTCTTTTTAAAACTTCACTGCCATTTTTATCTTTCAATAATGAAAAAAAATGACAATTCGTGCAGTATATCTTCCTCTTATTTGCAAGAAAAAAAATACGGAGAAAGTATCAAAAAAAAAAAGATCGAACTATAGGCGCACCAACTAGGTGGCACTCGAGCACGCAAAATATCTCAACATTTAATAGATCACTTTTATCCCGTGACTGAACCCCAATAAAGGAACACAGGCCTCGGCTGGGACGAGGCATCTGCGTGTCAGGCTGCGTTTCCACCAAAGCTGTGTGAGACAGCACAAGCGGTGCGCAGACTAATCTATCAAAATAGTACATTATTGCCTAGGCAGTGAAGCAGGCAATTGCGGGCCGAGGATTGGTTTAAACGGACGAGCTTGCGAGGCATATACAGTGCTTTTCTCAAAAATCGCAAGAAAAAAAATGTGTTAGAGTAAAGTAAACAAGCAAGCTTCACATAACAAAAAACTATTACTCTTTACCGCCTTTATGTTTATGACAAGGAGAAACGCAAGCTTTTTTTAATACTACTCAAGCTATTCGAGACACAGATAAAAAAGTTATGTTCCGAACAAAATTTGGATGTATAAGACTTGGGCCCTCATTTTATTAAGGCCGTTTTCACTTTTTAAAAAGTTAGATACTAGATAGTAATGAAATTTGTATGCAACATTGCGTGCTTGTGTAGCGAGCACGCAAGGTTTTTTTTTTTAATTTGAGATCTGTCAGTAAACTATGTACTTCGCATCCCAATATATAGATAGTAATGTCATCTTTTCCTGTAATTTTGAGAAAATAAAATAGGTGGTGTGTGTTATGTACGCACCGTGCGGGTTGAGCGTGCACTTGTGCGCCAGCGCGCGCGCCTGCAGCGCGTCGAGCGCGCACAGCCCGTGCGCCGTGCCCGCCGCCACCACGCCCCACTCCCACTGCGCCGCCAGCGCCGTCACCGCGGCCGGCGGGGACAGCTGCACCACGGACGTCGCCTAGCGAACAAACTATACAAGTGAACAAAAACTAAACACAATCGCAATACTATATACCTAGCCTATCCCATCAAAAACATTAATGTGAAAAAAACTAAGTTCGTAAACGGTATCGTTAATAAAAAAAAAAGACATCTACTTAACTTAAAATCAAATCTGAAAATGATAAAATAATGTATGTTATCTTCCACTTAATAGCGAACCTTGGCAATACTTTGATATCTCAATAAGCTTTTGGTTTGTATTTATAAAGCTCCGGGTCCTCGTTAATCTGCGGGATCTAAACAAGGTAAATTTTGAGTGTTTTTTTAAAATTAATTTTGAGTTATTAGGGAGTCAAAAGTGGCCCGATTACAATCCTCAGCCGATGTGTCGCATATTTGCTTTGCGAACTTGGATGATACACTACCGCGAGTCTAGGAAACTCTAATCAGAACATATATTGCGTCGCGCTCTTCCACTAGAAAACCTAGAGCCCATCGACGCATGTTTTACAGTTACTTAAAGTGGGGAAAACCAAAATAAATCATCATCACTTCTGCCGAACTGCTAGATATAGGCTTCCCCAAGGTTTGCCACAAGGACCATCTCTGCGACACTAGCATCTATCGACTCCCCGCAACCGTAGCCATCTTGTCGGTCTACCTTGTTCAACTGATACTGTATCTTCCGGTACAAGAAAGCCACTCTTCGACATCGGTCATCTGTTCTTCGAGCGATGTACTCGTATGTGCCTACGCCTACTTAAATAAAAAATAAAAAAGCTTATTTTCCCTTTACAACTTACAAAAAAAAGTGCGTAATATTGTTAGTTTTTCTTATTTATGTATATATAACTATGTTAGTGTTTATTTATTTTATTTATACTATATTTATTTACTTTTTATAAATTTGTGTACCTATCTAATATTCATCTATTCTTAGATGTGATGTTGGGGCCGCCTTTTGCGGTGAAAGCCTCCTCCAGGTTTTGCCATCTTTCTCTGTCTTGTGCCGTCCTGCGCCAGAAAGCTCCGGCTACTTCGGCTATGTCATCATTCCATCTTTTTTGTGGTCTGCCTCGTCTTCTCTTTTTGTATATTGGATTCCAGTTTGTAACAGTTTGCGACCATCTTCTATCTCTTACTCTTTGAATGTGTCCTGCCCATTTCCATTTTAGTGTCAGCACCTGTTTGACTGCATCTTTTGCGTTTGTCCTTTTCCTTATATCCAAACTTCTGATCCGGTTCTTTAGTTTTATATTCAGAAAACTTCTTTCTATCCCTCTTTGGCACGCCTACTTACGACACTTGAGAAGGCTGTTTCGGGTTGTAGGTTGTGGGTTGCAGTATGAATCTATACAACGATATGAATGTTGACAATAGTGTCGATATAGTAAAGCACCCACCTGGTAGCCCTGTGGGAACGTGAGCGCGCCAGACCGCAGGGTGAGCTGGTCGTGGCCCTTCCACACGAACCCGTCGCGGTCCGACACGATGTTTACTGACACCGACTGCAATAGAACACAAATCAACTGCCTTGAATTAAAAACTATAGGTATACGTAAAAATACTTAAACATTCACTTGAATTGAACAAAGCATTGGTCGTTTTTAAATTTGACGAACTAAACAACGAATAGATAAAAGTGAGATAGGTCTCACGGGGTTAAGCGTAAGAAAATTTAATACTACATTGTTAAGGGGATTTATTTTTCATTGTTTCAAAATTGTCATTTAGCAATATAAGGCTAGAGTATTTTGGGGAACCGAAAGAATAATCAGGTTTGAATGGAATCCGATAGTCTAAAGTAGAACGCACCTTAACTTCAGCCGTGTTGGAGGTCGTTTTGAGGCTGGCGATGACGATGTGTCCGGCCGCGCCGCCGATGGTCAGCATACCGGACAGCGGACATAGGATTACCTGAAACAATAAGCACGTTACTCTAAGGGAAGACTACACAAAGTTATATGGAATACCTTTTATATAAAGTAAAGGTTCTGGCTACTGTTTTAGTTTTAGTAAAGTTGTATACTTTTATAGAAATGCGAAAATTACAGGCCAAATATAATCTAAAATGTTGTCACTTAATGAATGTTTTAGTTTAGTTTTCTAGCAGAGAAGCCTTCCATCTTAATCATCAGGGTTTGCATCCTCCTAAATATAAAAAACGTTTTTGACAGCATCACTATGCTTAAGACAATAACTTAACCAAGTAAATACCCTTTTGACGGCAAGCCGGGGGTCGTCGCTGTAAGGGTCGAAGTTCCCCACTCTCTTGAAGGGTGGCCACTCCTCCTCGTCAGTCTGACTGTCGTTGTTTTCGCATATTTCTTCTCCGCTATAAGATAAAGCATAAAACGAATGAAATCGACGTAGATTTAACGAAGGGACCAACAATATAAAAAGCAGAAAGCGTGTCACTGCAGAGATTTTTCCCCGTGTGTGTGCTATCGTATAAGAGCAGCAAATGAACATACGAAAATCATAGTGTAAGCATGCCGAAAAAAAAACAAGAAAGTCACTTGTTCCACGTCTGGCTTTCTATACGATCGAGTTATATTCTGCTTTCTGCATATTAATAGTAGCATTTTAAATTTAATGTGGTTGCCAATAGAGTACAGAATGCTTCGTCTACTACATTGGAGTTAACCACCTTCTTTGGCATTGACATACGAAAATTCTCAGTTTAAAAAAAATATTTTACATTATTTAGACATTCATAATCATTTTTATACTAGATTAAATTAAGTATTAGGTAGTTAACACGCTTAGTAATAGCCAGTAGTGGAACAAATAGGTACAGTCACCAGGAATAATATGTTTCTCAACATTAATCTCAACAACATCTGACACATCTCAATTACTAGGGGTATAAGATCGTGCCAGATATTTTGATACCCACCTTGAGTAATAATTGCACAAAATTAAAATAGTGCACAAAAGGGGAACCTAACAAGCATTGCCTACTAGTTAAACTTAAGTTGAAACAGAAATCATAAAGTAGGTTGGTGAAATACAAATAGCAATCTAATGAAATTAATAATACGTTATTCCTGGCAACTGTACCTCATGCTTACAAGTAGTTAGTTTTACCTTGGAGACGATCTTTTCAGCCCACTTTGTAGTATAAGCGAGCGATAAGCAAAAGATGACTGTTAGCTGACATTAGTAAAGCTACACGGTTATTTTTAGGTAAACATTAGCGAAGTACAGAACATATCATAGGTGTACGACTTAATTGAGAGCCAGGGTAGGCATTAGGTGCGGGGGGAAGTAAGATGCTCGGCCACTATTGTCAAGTCACCATTGCTCGCGATGTTACGAGTCGAATTTATTCCAACTCGGATAACTCGAGTTGACTCGGCCGCCAACTCGAATCGCAACTCGAGTTGACTCGACTCGCCTCAACCGGATGGGTTCCACTTCGCGGCAGCAGCCGTGCAGCAGCCAAACGGATCGGCGAGTCGAGTTTTGGTTTCGAGTTGGCGAATCGCTGACTCGCGTGCACTCGCACTCGCATAACTCGCATCACTCGCATTCGTTATCCGCTCACTTACCCGTCCTTAATTCTAGCTAGAGAATTAGGTATGTGAGTTGATTCGAGTTGCGAATGAACTCGATTCGAATCAACTCGTTTAGACTCTGATTCGAGTTATTCGAATCAGATAACTCGACTCGCCCATCGCTAACCTTTGCCCTATCCCGGCGTCTCATGTTCACCCTGTCTGTCAGTTAAGATGTACGTCTATAAAGGTAAGTTATTATAGACATTGGTCAAGTCAAATAGCCACAGATATAAATATACATAGATAACGCAAATGCATCTACTTCGCGTGTCTTAATCCGGACGCGTCGGGGTTGGCCGTCGCTACTGACAATTAAGAAAATGCCTCGTTGCGTGATAATAAACTGCAATAGCCCAAAAAAGCGACGACTTTGAATCGATGCGCGGGAACCGGAAAATTCTCTTCTTTAAGTACGTCCCAGGTGGTAAAAAAACTGTCACTTTTGGTTTTTTACAGATTGAGGTGTTTCCGTTACTTATGTGTATTTAAATCTGTGCAATTAGCCTATAACTAAGACAAAGCTGATGGCAAATTATTAAAAACGATTGGAGACGCAATAATTTTTATTCAAATATTAGATCCAACTCGACTGCTCTAGCGGCTTTTTGCGTCAACATGTTCTACCCTCATTTTCAAAAGCTTTTAGACAAGTAATATCAATTGTTAATTGAATGCTGAGGAGGTGAGGACACCAAAACTAAATAAACCTGATGACTTTCATGATATTTCTAGCAGAATATGGCAGACTATACTCCATTAGCTCACTTAATTAAGAGTTGGTTTACTCTCAAGTCACGGTGTTTAGTCAAGCTTTGACGTGTCAGAGCTTCTACAGTTTTTTTGTTGTTTACACTTAGTTAGATACCTAAACAAATGAAGACGAGAGAAATTAAAAATAAAATTATGTCAATCGTTGTATAGTATTTTTAGGACATATCCAACCACGCTCCAACGCTATAAAACAATAGAGTCAAGTTCAGATTATTATTAAAAACCTTGCTTTGATGGCGATTTTCTAAGCAAGACATTTGGGATTAGTACAATTATGTGACCCTAGTGAAAAAGATAAGCGACTTAGCTCGTAATAAAAACGGTCTTATCGTTTTTCACTTGAACCTTGTATACTTTTCGAGTACTAGGGCGACAGAAGTATGTAAGAGTGTTCGAGTATAACTGACCTGAAGAGCTGCGCCGTGGTGTACCGGTAGAGCGGCGTCATGGCAACGCCGGTGACGTCCCAGAAGCGCACGGAGCCATCCTCGTGGCCCGTGAGCAGCAGCTGCCGCTCCGCGCCGCCCGCGCCCGACACCTCGCCGCCCGAGATCGGCCACGCGCTCGACGAGTAGATGTTCTCGGTCTGCTGTTGGCCTGGTGGGGAGTATTGTTTATTATTTTTTAATACAGTTGCTCAAAAATGGGTACATTCCGTAGCCGTATATCGTGCGGAAAGTTCGATATTCCGCACTAGTGCTTTTTACTTTTCCAACTTTTTTAATTTCTCTACTCTTCCAATCTATATACATTCAACCAAAGAGTTTGCATGTTCAATCACTTTTTGATTACGTCATTTAGCATTGAAACTATAAATATAGGTAATATAATTTTAAATATAAAAATTACATAAATACATACATACACACACAAATTATCTAGGTAATATTAAAAAAAACAGCTCTCATCAAGAAGGCTGAATCTATTCATTCAGATTCAGCCATCTTGATGAGAGCTGATTACGAATGCTCGGATAGTTGAGCATTAAGGTGGATTCACGTTACACCATGCCGAAGCCGGGCCCAGTCCAGCACGGTGTAATGTGAATCCACCTTTATGCGTTACCACTGGCTAATAGAGTATTTGTGCTTCTTGATTTTTAAATAATATAAGTAATTAAGTTACTATATTTCTTTTTTTTTCTTTGATTTGGCTGAATGGTCACAACCATTGCCATTATGAAAAAAGTCTATCAATTAAAAGTAAAACAAAATCCCGCCTTTTTAGCTATCGATTAAATATTGTTGTGAAAAAATGAGCGATTTAGACGATTGTGAAATACATTTATTGTAATTTTTTCGCAGATGTATTAAAAAACGTCGTTTGTTATACGTGCGGAACTGTCATTTTCACTCGTCCCGAGTCTTGGCCCTCGCTTGCAGCTCGGGTCAAGACACCTCAGGACTCGTTTGAAATGACATACTTTCCGCACTAATATCAAAATGTACTATTTTCTACTCACTAAAAACAGCTTATATTGATATTGTTAATGGTATCAGAATACCACCTATAGCGTAACCGAAGCGGGTAAACAACTCTATAATGAGCGTTGCCATGGAATAACAGTTCTATATTATAGCTTAGTTAATACAATGGTTACGGTCATTGCGGATATCCGTCTTGGCTTTAAGTGAATACTTGACATCCTAATTTGTATAATAAACCGTTAAAAACATATTAATACCAATAAAAATTACGTTTATAAAAAAAAATGAAGGGTAATTATGTGTAATTACATTTTTATTTAATTAATAAAAACAAATGGTTACTATCCATAGATTTGCTATTTGGTTTGTTTTGGCATTCCAACTTTTATGATAAAGTGTTAGAACTGCTTTAGTTACTGTTAATATTTGCATGACATAATTTGTTAATATTTAAGAGAAAAATTCACAAACTATTGACGCCAATCGGAATGGTAATGAAAATGGCTTTGCTGACAAGTAATTTGTTAACAGAGAAATCGAGGAAAGTATACGAGAAAGATAAACGATAGTTTATTTTTGTCATTATACATGTAGAAAAAGCTTGCAAGCTCCTGCTCTAATCTAACGTCGGTACTCGTAACTTAAGAAGCTTCATTATGTACCATT
The DNA here is from genome assembly GCA_963966035.1 of Acleris laterana. Lineage (NCBI taxonomy): Eukaryota > Metazoa > Arthropoda > Insecta > Lepidoptera > Tortricidae > Acleris > Acleris laterana. The sequence goes on from OZ014445.1 coordinate 14,978,219, forward strand.
TACATAAAAATAAATTAATCCTATATAAGGTGCAATTACAAGCCTTCAATAACAAGAAGAACCTGTTAAGAGCTAAAATATGAAAAAAGGCTAAAAAAAGATTAAAACCTACATTTGGAGCATCGCGTTGTACGGTAGCGAGACTTGGACACTGACACAGAGAGATAGAGAAAGGTTGGAAGCGTTTGAGATGTGGTGTTGGCGAAGGATGGAAAGAATTAGCTGGACGGAAAAGAAAACCAACGAAGAGGTTTTGAAGATGGTGAACGAAGAAAGACATATTTTAAAAACTATAGAATGTAGAAGAGGAAAGATGATAGGACACTTGATACGGCATGATAGTTTCTTTTTTAACATTTTAGAGGGTAAAGTCGAAGGAAAAAGAGTAAGAGGAAGACCTAGGCTTACTTACTTCAAACAAATAAGACAGAAGGCCAATGTCGTGTCGTATCAGGAGGTCAAAAAGCTAGCACAGAGTAGAGAAAAGTGGCAATTACTTCACCGACAAGAGCCTAGCTCTTAAATTTATGAATGAAGGTGCAATAATTTAACGTAAAGGCCGCTGTTTCCCTCAGCCTTAACTACGATCGCCTGTGTGTCTCACCAGCGGCGACGATGTTGTCGTACACGTTGGAGGCCACGTTGTCGACGAGCTGCGCGGTGGTGACGGCGGAGGCGTGGATGGACACGAGGTAGGGCAGCCGCAGCGGCCGCCAGCGCGCGTCCGTCAGGTCGAGCACCACTAACTCCTCCTCTGCGAGCACCACCTGCGGACAGCGACCAGGTCATAAAGGTTTCTAAACACAGCGGGCGATAGTGGACAATTATTTGAGTAGTTATTTTGCATTGCGTACCTATGGGTAAGAGCACGAGATATTTACATTCAAATTAAAAAAAACGGCAAAGTAAAACGTTCTATGAAATGAATGTCGGCTATTCAAGGATAAACCTCGTTTCACTATAAATATTGCGATTTCTTAGAATGGGAACACAAAAATAAATAAAATCAATAAATATACAGGGTGTTTGGCAGTCGGGTGTAGGGGTTTTAAGGGATGATAGTAAGGGTCATTCTGAACATTTTTGACCACATTTACTATTATGCTAAGTTTCACGGTTTCCGAGATATTGATCATTTTAATAGGATTTTTTGTCATTTTTCCTTATGTCCGTGATACGAAAAACCCCTTAATTCAAGTATTAATATAAAAAAAAAACTGTGTTTTCTTGCATGACTTGAATCACTATGAAATAAGGAAGTTTTAAAGCTACATGCCATTTTTTTTTCTTTACAACTTTTTGAGTAAACGCGCAAGAGTTACTTTCTCCATAATGCAATGTGGGGTTCTCTTAGAGAACCCCACATTTGTTTTTCACCAAGTATGGAAAAACCAATTTTGTGAGGTTACTCAAAAAGTTGTAAGGAAAAAAAAATGGCATGTAGCTTTAAAACTTCCTTATTTCATAGTGATTCAAGTCATGCAAGAAAACACTGTTTTTTTTTTAAATTAATACTTGAATTAAGGGGTTTTTCGTACCACGGACATAAGGAAAAATGACAAAAAATCCTATTAAAATGATCAATATCTCGGAAACCGTGAAACTTAGCATAATAGTAAATGTGGTCAAAAATTTTCAGAATGACCCTTACTATCATCCCTTAAAACCCCTACACCCGACTGCCAAACACCCTGTATATCAAGGAACATGTTACGCGAATTGCCCAAGTCCCAAATTAAGCTCTAGAAAATGCTTACACTAGGCAACAATAAACCTACTTACTTAAATAGAGAAATAAATACTTATATACACAGAAAATATCCAAAACTCTGGGAGAAGTATCTGTGCTCATCACACAAATTACTTACCTCAACCGGGGATCGAGCCCGGGACCGCTGGTTTCGTAGGCAGGGTCACAACCCACTAGACCAACCACACCGTGAAACACAACAAAAAAACAAAAAACAGTATAATAAATGTTATCTGGGTAGGTATGGCAACGCACCAGCGCGGCGGCGACTTGGTTGACGGTCTGCGCGAGGATCTGCGCCGGCGTGTCGGGCCGCTCCTCCTGCAGCGGCGCGCCGTCGGGCGGCACCGGCGTCGTCGTAAAGAAGTCGATCACCTGGACAATCACATAAACAGCTGGTAATGTCTTATCGAGCGAAGTAAAAGGATAATGAGTTTACGAGTATATGTAAGTATGTATGTACTCTAGGTCTAACAAGAGTCAGAATAGGTTGTGCTTATTAACCCAAACTAGATGCATCTTCATTCAATAACGTATTCCCATCTCACTCACGAATGAATGAATATGCGTCAAGTATAGGTTAATAAGCACTACCTATTCCGACCCCTACTGATGAAGTATTGGACTTTTAAGGTGTCATAAAATTCGTCAAAAACGTTAGTGTCATGGTCATGGCATGTGGGAAAATAAAAAGCGTTCGTAATATTAGTCGCCAATCGAGTTTTAGTTTTCCAATTTTTAGGTAATTTTTTTTTTTAACAGGCTGATCATGTCAATGGATTTTTGAAGAGTCGGCTCTGTTTACATACATTTCGCGTCAGCATTACTTCCTAGCGTCTGAGGACATAAACTTGAAATCAAGCGTCTCGATCTAAAGGTTAAAAGTGGTCACGATTGTCGGATAAATAATAACTCACTCGACTAGTGAAGTCGAACGCGACGTGTTTTTCTCCCTGCTGCACTGTGACTGTGTATCTGTCTGCATACGTAGCTCTGGGCATACCACCTGCAATAAACGATTTAAAATTAAATATATATTGTATGTAAGTTGTGAGCTTTATTGTAAGGTGACAAGAATCACATTAGGTCACAAATGGTCAGTTAAATATGTGCTATTTATACATATTTAAAGTTTTGCAAGGCAAGTAAAATTAGGTCATAGAGCAATTCGACTCTATAACGAAAGAGCATTGAGCGAGAAGTGAGAAATTCTTAATGTTAGTTTAATGTGCAAATTTAAGCGACAATTACACTACTTCGTTCACCAAATGCGTTCGAAGAACTTGTATCAAACTACTTCATCCAACGAACGTCGTCTTCTCATTAGTCCGTCCGTCTACTTTTGGTCACCTAATTTGGAGGGTTGCAGTGTTGCAGCTGTCGCTCGCCGAATGCTGCCGACTACCTCGTTTTTACACTGTTGCGGTCACCGTATGCAACATGCGGCGGACGATTCAATGTAATTGTCGCTTTATGTAAGTTTATTGTAAGTTAGTATCTATGATACTTGTAAATATGGGGCTTGTTGCCTGAATACTTTTATTCAAAAATAGCTAGAACTGACCAGCATATATGGTGATTTCCTCTCCTGTGACACTAGTTCTGTTCAGGATCTTGTTGATGGCCTTGCAGGGGTAGGGTCCGTAGGGGGTGACGGGTTCCTTGAGGGGCCGGTCGCCGCCGCCGCCGCCGACCTCCCACGTCACGTACGAGCCGTCGTTGTGGGACGATGTGAAGTGATTGCCTGGGGAAACAACGTTATATATTAATAGATCATTTATTCATCTCGTCTGTTTGGCAAGTAAGGATATCCGTATTTCATTAGCCGGCTGAAAATGGCATTAATTTTGGAACAAAGAATTGTTTGACCAATTCTTTTTTGCCAAAATCATGCACCTATTTTTGTTTTCTAGATCATAGAAGTTTTTTTTTTGAGTATTACGAAATAACACAGACTTTTTCTTAAAAGTCGTTCTGAAATAATGTCAAAACACTCTTATATTTTTTTAAAAATAGCTGAAGACAAAGCTCGTTTTCACACCCTCGTTAACAACCTACTGTTACTAAATGATGCTGGAGCCGTGCAAAGTTACATACATACATACATTAAATCACGCCTGTTTCCCAGAGGGGTAGGCAGAGACCACTTCTTTCCATTTGCTACGATTTTGACAAATTTATTTCGCTTCTTCCACATTCATACATCGAGTCATGCACGCACGTCGGTTTCGGGTACTTAAGATTCGGCCCTTTTCCAGTATTTCACCGATTTGACTTGAAAAAGTACTTCCTTCCTTCCGACCCGTCCACTCACTTTCGAAGTTATGAAATTAGATAAATTGACCTAGTCCCAAACTAAGCTTTAGACTACAAGCCCTTTGTGATTCTAGCTCTAGAACCGAAATTAAAGTAAGACTGCGATCAACTTCTACAATATTTATTCCTAGCCTATTCGCGCATAACGTGTTGTCATTAAGATGGTTACACATTGTGTGGTGTCAGCAGCGGTGTGCAGTAATATAAGAATGATGTGGTACCGTCGTCGTGCCAGCACAGGCTCTCGAGCTGCTGGTTGGAGACGAAGGTGTGCGTGGGCGCGGCGGCGGCGCGGTCCCACAGCACCACGAGCCCGCGGTTGTAGCCTATCAGCACGCGCGCCGGCGTCTTCGGGTGCTCGCAGACGGACTCGATCGCGCCGGGGTTCACTTTGAAGTCTTCTGGGCAACTGGGGAAGAGATCGTTCATGGAGACATGGTCCGAGAAATAAGTACAGTCACCATCAAATATGAAACGCTCGAAAACGTCGGGTTTAGAAAAGTTCAGTTATTTTTGTAACATTTTGTGTTTGCATTAAAGGGGTTTGGGTAAAAGTGTTGTCATTTGTAAAAGTCATACATTTTCAAGGTGAGCGGCCATTAGTAAAAGTGGTAAATTATGATAGAATAACTCAAAATAAACATGTTTTGCTATGTAATGTAATACTCTCTAGTGCATCGGAGCCGAGATATTTAATATTCTTATCTAGGAGTACTTTTAGTACCAAAACCTGAACACTTAAATCTTAAATATCTCGGCTCCGATATTATTAAACGCCATAAATTATATATATCTATGTGTATTTCGAGGTCCCCTAAATAACTACGTAAAAATCATGCGTGGCCGCTGAAAAAAAAATGACAATATTCTTCAAACAAATTTACCCAATGCCCTTTGATGGTGACCGTACACCGCATGGCCACATTCATAATTGTCACCGAGCCCTCCTAACGGAAGACATGCGCTGGCTTAACAGCGGCACATGCTGAGTTGGGACCGTTTTACAACAACTGTCTTTGTATTTTTTTCGTTATTTGTGCTTTTGTTGTGAATAAATACGTTTTCCTTTCTTTCTTAATGTCAACTTTAAGTAACGTTAAAGTTTCCTTAAGTGTCATTTACCACATATTTTTTTTTAATTCAAATTGTGTAGCAGCTACAAAATAAGCATGCCAATATAATTGTCCAATTCTTTACCACTTTCGAGAGGATAAGTCGTCTAGAAATTTCTTAACGGGAGGTTTTGCAATCGTAAGATATGCATGCGGTATTTAATACAAGCTGTATATTATAACTTGACTATAAGATACCTTTATTATAGAACAAGAGCACTTAAAAAGTACTTCGGGTTCGGATAGATTCCAGAAGCCGTTTTAAAAGCAATCGCACTGTATGTACATTTACAGCAAGACCATCCTTAAATTTGACTTACTTTTGCATAACAACATCCTGGTAGATGACGTCTTCGTTGATGGTGAAACTGCTGAGATCCATGGTGTAGATGTTGCCTCCCTCCGTGCCCAGCAGCAGGTTCTTCCCCGTGGACTCCACGCACACCGCGGACACCCTCTTGTTCTTTCCTTCTAGAAGGTGCGACTTCAGCTCCACGAGGGACTTCTCGTTGATCTCCCAGAGGTGTAGACTGTTGTCGTCGCATAGTGATATTAATCTGCCTGAGCCTGTAAAATGAAGATGCAAAAATTACTTAAAGGGACATGACGGACGACAGTTTTAAAATATACAGTAACTTATACTTTATCTTAGTAATTCTCAGTTTACAACCGAATGAATTTGGGTAAAATTTAGCGCAATGGTAGTTAATACAAAGGATACATTTCAATCCCTAGAATTTTGGTAGTTCCCGGGAGAAACGAGTTTTATGCGGATGGGCTCGCAGGCCCATTTCAAGAAAAATAATGCTTGACGTCGTCTATGTCATTAGAGATGTCAAGTCATTTGTAAATTTTAGGAAACTCAACGTTATTGTTGTAGAACGTTAGATTTACTTTGGACCTAAGGTGGGTGTCAAATTTAATCTCGTGACTGTGCTTAAAACATTTTCATCTTTAATACACATTAATAAAACAAAGACACTATCACAAAATGTACTTTGCAGAATCTGTCGCAATAACAGCTCTATTTGAAAAGACATAATGTTCAAAATGGGAGCTCTATTAGCGATTACAAACAGGACTTCCCTGCTTCATGGTGACATATCAGTCATGACTAATTTACTCGGATTCACGAACTGAATTTAGAAGGAAAACTAAGAAACTGAATTTACCGTTAATGTCATACAGAAAACAAGGAAGTAATTAAGATATGTTCTATGAGTTGTCAAAACAATCATTTTGTCTTGTGGTTTGGGACATACACACACAAGTCTATGTGACTTGGGTTTGGGGCTTTATTTTAGTCAAACAATAAATTCGATTTTAATCGCCTGAATGTTCATGCACTCCGAGCGCACTAGTTTTATGGACAGGCGGAAAAATAATTGTGGTAGGCCGCACAAAAAATAATTCCGTATTCACGTCATAAAACAATAAAGTCGATAATATAGGTCTGTCCATTCGACTTTAGTGACGTTGCCATTCTTTAACCGTTTCAACCGCAAAACTTGATATGGAACCAAAAACTGAACTAGAGAATATATCCACTGAATATATTAGCACGGTCGTGTTTCGGTGTAGGGTAAAACAGCCGGTGTTATTACCAGTATAGACGACATTTCACCTGATGGTTCCAACGGAAGACCAGCGCTGACTTTACTGCCAGCATTACGCTGAGTTGGGACCATTTCGTGGCTACTTTCTTCTTGTATTTGTTAATCTGTTCTTTGTTATGCATGTCACGCACGAATAAATGATTTTCTTTCTTTCTTTCTTTCATAGAGGTTGCATCTTAATCCTCAGGGTTTCCTCAGGGTTGTATATGACATTCTTAAGATTCCAGGTCGTAAGCTTCAGACCGATTTTCCATTGACTGGCCTGAGAGCTCTTTTACTATAGAGGACGTCCGCGACTTCGTACGCGTGGAATAAGTTTCCCGCTACCCCCCTGTGTTAACCCCTTAAGGGATGAATTTCCAAAAATCCCTTCTTAAACCCTAGGATATCCGAGGAATATTCTCTCCAAATTTCAAGTGCCTAAGTCCAGCGGTTTCGTCTGTGTGTTAATCGATCAGTCAGCCAGTTAGTTTCTTCTTTTACACGTATATAGATTAAACAAAGAGAGAAAGCGTTTGTTTAGTTTTTCTGTCTGTCTGAGACAGCCGCCAACCACATATCATAGGCCTCATATCACACTGTGCGGGACGGCATGCTCCCACCAGCGTTATTAAATGGTAGTATAAATAATGCTTACATATCTAATGCTGATAGTAGTATAGCGCCATCATCGCACTCACCGGATATGAACTGTATGGTGGTGACGGCGGCGTCGGGGTTGGTGTGCTGTCCGTAGAGCTCCACGCCGGGCCGGCCGTACACCTTCAGGGCTCCGCTGGCGGTCCCGAGCGCTGCGAGCCGCAGCAGCGGGTCCCATGCGAGCGCTGACGCTCTGTGAGGGAAGCCGTGTTGCACTGTCTGTTGGCAACAGAGAATTGAATTTAATTGGTTTTATTTTTGCATGAAATACATCTTTATAAGTTTCTGATAGCGAAAATCTTGTATGATTCTAGCTATGCCAACGCAAGCGCATGGCAAATTATGCCACATAGTATTTTAACAAGATTGCGAATTCAGTCGTAGCTTCCTTTGCAACTGGAAGGTTCACTCTTGATGCCAATTGGTTTATCTTTCGATTTATACGTAACCAAGAACTCGTATGTCTGTTATCGAGCTATCTTAACCTTCTGAATGTTCCGATCTACTGATCATGTAAGAAACGTTTTTTTTTTCTGAGAAGATACCCTGCCCTCCAGGTCAGCTCGTTATGAATACAGCAGTCATTGTAATAATTAAATAACGTTTACATTCAGACATAATTCAGCATAACATCCGCAACACCTTATCGCAACTCCAAACACGTACATAAATCAACCCAACAATGTAACAAAAGTGAGCTAATATTTCGGCTTCGAAATGCTAACACACGCTAAACGGTCGGTCATCAGAGCGATAAAAGAAGCTTTATGTTGCCAATTTGACACCTTTGCCCTCGTGGTAGGTACAGTGAACGTTTATAGTCCCAGGAAGTACCTATATGTATAACCAGAAGTGAGAATTCGGCGGTTTGGGTGCGTAAAATTATATTTGCGACCTTCCGAAAGAAGTACATCATAGCTTTTGATATGATCGTTACAGCCAGATGATTCTTCGAACTACTAGATGATTCGTTATTTTTACAGACGATTGTTGTTTTTGATTATATTCTACAACTAGCGACCCACCCTCGCTTCGCTTCGATTTATGTGAGTATGATATAGCCTATAGCCTTCCTCGATAAATGGGCTATCTAACACTGAATTTTTTTTTCAAATCGGTCCACTATTTCCTGAGATTAGCGCGTTAAAGCAAACAAACAAACAAATTCTTCAGTTTTATAATATTAGTATAGATTACATAATTAATAAGGTACCAACAATAAACATATTGACATAAATAAAGGGTGGTCCAGATATAGAGGCCGCCTGTGAAAATGTCGATTGCGTTTAAACAAAAAGAATGAGACAAAATATGAATACCGGGTATTTTTCTAGTTTTATTTTCAGGAAATACGTAAATAATATTATAGCCCAACGGGTCCTTGTTTGGCACATTTCAGCAATTTGGAGCGAAAGCGTTTAAACAGTGATTTTCCAGATTTTTCCGCGATTTGCTTAGAAATCCGTTTCCAGATACTCTTCATTGCTGGTATGGTGGTAGCTGGTTTACTTAAGTCACAATATCTCTGCTTACAAAGAGCCCAAAACTTATCGATCGGCCGAAGCTGTGGCACATTTGGCAAGTTGTCTCGTTTTGGCACAATAGGATTCTTGCCATTTTGAGTTCCTTAAGAACAGGTTCAACATAATGTGACGTAGCGAGATCTGGCCAAAACAAAACAGGCCTTTGGACATTTAGCTTTCGAATTAAAGGCAATAATCGCTTCTCGAGACACACTTCTAAGTATATTTCGCCGTTTACAGTTCGGTTAGTCATAAAGGGCCAGAAATGTGCCCTTCTTCAGAGATGGCCTGCCAAATCATGAAACGGCTTTCAAATTTCCCAGTTGCGAGTAATGTCTCTTCGATAGGAGTCTCCTGTTCATCATCCGACATGTAACATTTATCTCCTGATACTTGCGACGGATCTAAAGGCACGTAGGTTTCGTCATCTAAAACGAAGAAGTAATTTCGCCCGCTCGGAATACTGTCCTTGTAAAGCTTAGCTGCACCTTTAATACACCGATCAATTTGATTTTGATCGTATTTCGGGCTGCGTCTCTTCTTCCTGCTCCGAATTCCAGCAGCTTTCTTCGCTCGCCGGTACGTAGATAGACTCAGTCCCAGCTTCCGTGACGCGACGCGGTCAGATTTGCTACGATTCTGTCTCGCTTTCCTCAATATTTTTTTTTCAATCTAGGAGTATTTACAGTCGGTTTTTGACCCGGAAACCGCTTGAATCCCACTTGTTGATCGTCTACGTACCGATTGATCACATTTCGGATACTCCGGTCAGGTATATTTTGCTTACGAAAGTGATGCAAAGTTGGTAAACGATTTTCAGAGTGATGTTTGTAAAACTCTACTTTCAACTTAGTTCGGTATTCGGGCTCAGCACGTTTCATTATTATATAATTTGTCGAATAATGCTACTGAATTGCAAACGAGGATAAATGGTTATTAAAATGCATTTGACATTTATTTCAATTGTTTATTCACGTAGTCATAGTAACTGCGAGAAAAAGCGGCCTCTATATCTGGACCACCCTTTATGTACAAAATTAATAAAATATTAAGTTATAATTGTACTGTTCCGTGTTTTCTGTGTGTGGCGCCTAATAGAGTATGTGTATTGTATGGTATTGTAAGCACGAGGGCGTAGAATATAGGGACCAAGGCTTGTAATATTAATGATAGGTTCGAATCAAACAAGACAAGGCAATAGGCTGTACTTTTTAATTATTGAAATCTATTTTAATTTGAATCTGAACCGCTATTCCCTTCGGTTTATTTGAGTTTTATATATCTATTATACATAAAAACCTTCCTCTTGAATCTGTCTATCTATTGATGAAAACCAAATTAAAATCCGTTGCGAAGTTTGAAAGATCTAAGCGTACATACAGAGAGACCAAGGCGGGAAGCGACTATTTATACTGTAAAGATAAACATATAGTACCTACACATTTCAACTATAACGTTGGGTGTTGTGATTTAACTATACACAAATTTGAGCACTAGATAGCTAGATTCGTGCGTGTATCCCACTTTAACATCAAGCTTTAATGCTGGAATGTAACGGGCCCCAGGCATGCTCGGGAGGTAATTACGGTTTCGGTGTACGATGTAACGTATCGCGGCGTGTTATTAATGAGCTATTCGGGTCAGATTTGATGCGAACAATGGTAAAAGTTTCTCTAATATGACCTGGTTGTAGAGCATTTTTGAGGTAGTTTATTTGATAGTATCGAGTGAAAGGTATGGATCAAACATGGTTGAAATTGGTATTTAACGTGTTATAGCTATGCATAGACGCGTATAACTTAATTGGTAGCTGGGGTATGCATGAGGTGCGGGGACTGCGGGGAGAGGGCTATGGTGGCTAATCTAGCTTTAGGGTGCGGCTCCACTGAGGCGGAGACGAGCGGAGCGGAGCGGAGCTGTGCCAATGTTAACCAAGAGAAGGCGCATGCGGTCACGTCGAGCGCGCGCCTTGCGCACGTTAGTTTACATTCTATTGGTTAATATTCGGCACAGCTCCGCTCATCTCCGCCTCAGTGGAGCCGCAGCTTTATGGTACGCCGCCCCCTCGTATCATACCTACCCTGACTTTTCAGTTAATTTGTACGCCTATAATAAGTGGATTTCTACAAGCATGCGGGCTATCAAGCAATGAATCTGGGCCTTAAGTGTTATCTTCTTTCCAAAAGCGTATTATTTTTATTATTTTTCGAAAGTAAGTGGATGGTTAGGCGTACTTTTTCGAATCAAATCGGAGAATACTGGAAAAGGCCCGAATCTTAAGTACCCGAAACCGACGTGCGTACATGACTCGATGTATGAATGTGGAAGAAGCGAAAGAGATTTGTCAGGATCGTAGCAAGTGGAAATAAGTGGTCTCTCCTGCCCCTCTGGAAAACAGGTGTGATTTAATGTATGTTGTTTTATTGCGTTAGTAATTTTGTATTACGCCACTATCTGTTATACAATTACCTCGTCTAACAGATTTCATAAAATAACTACAATTGTACGTCTCATCATTACTTGTGAGAAATTACACATAATGAGCTGATATTATTCGACACTAGATTAAACCTGCTTCTTCAACTGCTTACAAGTCGTGAACATTATCGAGAACTATTCTTTTCTGAAAATTAAAAAAGTATCCTGCGGACTTTCTTGGGGGTCAAAGCTACCACAACATTTTAGCTGCAAAGGCTAATAAACAGACAAATAGACATACAGTCATTACTCACTGTCACCTTTATAATATTAGTAGGGATAAATAATTACACCACACACGGCGCAGGTTTGTATACTCGTATACCGTTAGAGTTCAATAAAGCCGCGTTTTACATATTTACTAAGGCCGCCTTCGCATTCAGTGCGTTTGCGGTTAACGATATTCGTCGCGGTAAGGTTGTGTTCATGTCTTTACCAGTTAACTCAAGAAACCGGTTAAGGCAGGGGTGTGAACCCATTTGAAAACCCATTACAATATTTGCATTTACAATTATAGTATTGCGACAAATACCTAATATCCCGTTTTATCAGAGCAGTTCTGTTGCTTCACATATATTAATTATTAATATTAATATATTAATTCATAACAGGCGCTCAGAGTCAGTAAATGACGATTAAATAGTTCCTTGAAGATTTTTCATACACAAGTTTGAAATAGGAACGAGTTAGTTGAGTGCAATCGTCGGGACATTTGCAGATTAGACAGCCTAAATTGCACCGTTATGTTATGAACATTAATGAATGACCTTTTATGTAAACATCAACGCAGCCAAAAGGAATCTACTCTAGACATAGGCTTTCGTCAAAGGTTGAAACATAATGAACGCATACTGTTATCAAAGTTCATTCCTCCAGTTATACCTATAACAGATAACCGTAGAGCAAAAAACTTATGGTGTTTTGATCGTCCGTGTATCTGTGAGTTTTCACGAGCCGTAAATACAGGTTGACTTAGTAATAACAAATGCCTATTAGTTATTTCTAAAACGTCATCAACTTCAGGTAGGTACTGGTCTGGTACTTTAAGTCAAATCATACTTTGTCATACCACCAGATGGACAGAATGGCTTCACATCGGAATACGTCGCATTCCTTAGTGGAGCGAGCGTGACCGTTGACCTATTCCGTGGCTCGCAGATGACATTACAAGTCACAACTGCATGCTCGCTCACTACGCCTAGATGCGAACTTTAGTCGACCACATCAGAGTTCAAAGTTAACTGAACCGTGGCTACAATCAAAGCTAGCGAAAAATTCACGGCATCAAAATTTAGGTATGCACTTTTAACCAGACGCCAAAAAGTTCAAGCGACAATGTCAGGTCAACACTACATAGGTAGGTACACACGCGAATAATGTATGTTTCTCTATAGCCCAAGCCTTCTTGTAACATGTGAGACAGAGATGAAAGAATCGTGACATAGACTCGGATTGGCCCAGAGATTCCAGTCCAGGCGCACTGATTTAGTCGGCCGTGTAGACTAGACCGGTTTAAGACCGTTATAGGACTTGTCTTTCTCAGGCAGATTTAGTTCCAATTGATTGGCTATAAGAGCTATCAGTTTATATGACGAGGAAAATGTAACATCGTGGACTCGATATAAAATATGCAAATAAGTGATAATTATTGCATAAAGGAAAATCGACTAATTGCTTTATTGATTATCGTTTTTTACCGTTCGCTAGATTCAAGTCATTATTGCGATGCATACAGTCAAAGTAGAAAATGATTAATTCTGATTGCTTGATTTAATAACTTTATGCGTTGATTCGAGAAAAAGCTTTCCAAAGTTCCACCGACATACAGATTTTCAAGTGCATGGTCTTCCGGTCATTAAGCCAATCTATCGATACAGCAGCTGCTTAAACCGACAGCACTTAAAACATATTTAAATACAAATAGATGACTTTCTGGCAATGATTTAAAACTGATTCATCATCGCCACTAAACCAACAGATACGAAGGTAATGTTCACATTACAACCTCATACATTTTACATCTTAGTTTCCATAGACAGTGAGTAATCCTAAGATAAATCTGTTAATCTATACGCAACGATGAATCATTACCAGCGAGTACCTACTTAATTAAGTAATTTATACAAATATCTACGTCCCATTCATTTAAATGTTGTTAGCGCGGAACTGGAATCACGCGACGCTGACGACATTGTTGTGCATTCTGTACAGTTCACTTTTCATTTCTACATGTTTTAAATAGTTAATGTCTTGTGATTCCGGTGCATACCATCAAAACCTAGAGAGTATATTACCTAATTACATCAATAAAAAATGGATCAAAAAAATTCACGTGATGCCATCAGATAGGTAGGTAAGTAAGTTATTATCTAGGATGTCAAAATTGACTGGAGAATATTTCATGTATCTAAAACTCTTGCAAAAACGGAAACGGCAATCATACTTAAAAACATTAGCCCATTTTCATCGCAATAGAAACGAAGTTACATTCGAGATGAAACGACAACTGCATAGCTACATTCTGAGGCGTTTTTGCACTAAAATAACGTTACTTAGACATCGCACCACTTACACTAGGAGTTTTTGATATAAAAGGATTGGTCCGAAATCGTCTCTCAATTCCACGAATATTTTCCTCTACCGCCCGACCACATGAATAATAAAAAGACTCTGAATTTGCTCTCTGAAATATTCCGTCCCGTCTCAAATATTTATGTCCCTTAAAACATTATAGTACGGTGGAAATAGAGTGACCGACGTATATCATCACTATATAGAACGATAACGGGCATGTAGGTGGATCATGATGTCACCAGGGCACAGCTGTTGCTGTTCAAGGGAAAAAGGTAGTAAAGAGTATGAAATCCATGTGCGCCTATTGCTCTTTTGCTATGGACGACAACTGTAGCTTTGATGCGTGACGTCATTTTATGCCATTTGTTTAGCGGAGCGGTTACCGGGAGTGCCTTGAAGGACAGGAGTAAATCAGTTTGAGTATGCACATATATAGCTGCAAAATTTAAAGTCAGTGTCAACCTAGCTTTCTATGGTTGTCAAGAAATAAACTGTAGCGAATAAAATTTCATTTGGCTGGTTAGATGGCAATTGCAATGTCTGATAATCGGATTATACTTGCTCACTTTAAACGCAAGAGTATTTTTTTGCACCGTTTTAGGTAACAAAAATAAACAGAAGAGAGCGCGGTGAAAAATGCAGTCTCAAGAGGCGTCTAGTGCGGACATTGCCCTCAGTCTGCGTTTGCCAAAAAACAATGTAAAATATTTAGTTAGTATACGCAAAGGAGAGTTCATTTTATTCTTCTTCCGATTACCAAACTACTTAAAGGTATCCGGTATTTAAGATACTGAAAAAAACAAGTATTCCCAATACACTTCCTGACCCCTGATACCTGCACATTTGTAACGAAAACAAATCGAAATTAAAGGGTTAATAAACTAAAAGACCTAAGCAGACGATCTATCGCGTCGACATCTCATCTCAACTTCATAAATATTACCCGTTTTCGAAAATCGATATTGTTAGCGTTATGTTACGGATCATGTCTAGGCCCCCTAGTATTTTAATATTCTGGTATATCAGGAATAATCGCAGCGGTTCAATGTTACGTTAGCGATTTGAGTTACAACTGTATACTGTGACTGGAAGTAAGTGGAGTAAAAGGAATCAATCTTCCGATTTTTCGTATTATTTGTTCCGCAGCAACTCATCAGCTATACTTTAATCAGCAAAACGGGCTATGCTTAGTAATTTTCCAGAAAGTACAGTGACAAAGAAAATCGGATTAACGCGGTAGGACTCAAGTCGCGGGGCAATATGGCTTCGAACTTCCTAAGTGGGAAACCTTGTTACAACTTTGGCAAACGGGAAAGAGGTAAAGACACCTGTTAGCCGCTCCGAATTGTTATGAAGTTCGTTTACAAGTTTTTTATTACATTTGAAACTTGGCGTTGGAAAAACTTTGCCCGTTTTAAGCACAATAGGATCGTATATTTTCGAAACTGAACTAAACCACCTGCCGCCAAAGCAAAAAGGCAGTACATGCATAAGGACTGCATACTCTATTCTGCTTTTTTCCTTTTGGAAGGTAGTAGGTATAACACCATTAGCAGCATAATAAACGACTTTTAAACTTAAAACTTCACGCCGTCTGCACGAGGCACTCGACAAAGAGCATGACGTTACGTTCACAGATGATTATCAACACGTACCATCTACCACTGACATAACACTTCTCTCTCATCGTATACACTATCGTAAAAACGGTTGTTGCGTTTGTTGAAGTAGGCAGGAAACCTTATCACAGTGAGTTCAATTCAAAGATACTTCTAGCGTTACTCTACTACTAGCGTTAAAGTGACAAAGCACTAAAGCGTGCATCGATTATATTTATAAGGCCGACCAGTGGGTGGGCATGTCATGTAACAAGGAAAAAAGTTTAAGCGAATAAGAATATGCTGACGTCATACTGTTTTCGTGCTATATATAATTTAAACTGTGGCTTTATTTTATCTACGAGGTAACCATATGTTTATAACATAAGGTTGTACGTAATAGAAACTGGCTTCAATCTCACACAAGTACAACTCGTGTGCTCGTATGTTCTAAATCATTATGTCCAAATGCCTCCCTCAGGTGATCTACCAGTAATGTCGTACACGTGCGAAGTCGTCTGTCACACGCCGGTGCTTCCTGCGCCGCTTCCGGTCGAACAATGCGCAGGCGCCGGCTCGCGAATAATGAATGACGCTAATTGCACTCAAGATAGTAAACGCGTGTTAATGTCGCTACGTGAGTGTTGCCTGCCTTTTGTATTTGGTTTCGTTAAAAGTTTAGTTGGTTACGTATACATATAAAGTGGATCAACAACCTCTGAATAGAAAAGAATTTATATATCGGAATCATCTGGTAGTGCTATTGTCCATTTTGCATACGTTTGATAAACAAATGCGAAAGTTCATTGCGAAGTAACGCCTAGGTAAGCCTTCATGACGCTAGAAAACAAAATTATGATCTGTAGTCAAGTGCGGCCCCACGGACAGTGGTAACGTAATCAAATCTGCATACCTACATGGAAGCAGAAACTGACTGGCTTGTCCATCAACGCACAGCTTCGGCTGAACTATACTTGAAATTTGGACGGAATATTCCTTGGATTTCCAAGGGCTGCACCCCTTGGAAATGCTTGGGTGCACTAAGAATTTTTATTTGGAAATTCAATACCAAAGGGGTTCAAATAGGAGGAGTAGCAGGAAATTAATTTTACCCGGACGAAGTCGCAGGCGTTCTCTAGTAATTAATATACGTTTAGCTACTTAAAATATCAATAAAAATACTATAAAAACTGAATGCAATCTATTCAATCGTATAACCTTATAGGGGCAAGTGATTGGCTCGATCGTGTATTCAGTCATTGCTCTGATAATCTAACATAACTTGTTCGACTTGTTTATCCCTCTCTAATTAATCGAAAACGATAGAGACAGAGTGATCGACGAGCGAGTTGTGCCAGCCTTCTTGGGCGCCGGCGCCTGCGCGCCTTTCGCGTGATTTGTGGGATTGCCTTAGTTAACATCCGTGTCAGGAATACCGGTATGCGATGATGCAATTATACTAGAGGAGAACCTGTTAGGAATTTGCTTTTATAGAGCGATTGTTTTTTTTTACAAATGTCACGAGTTGAATTACTGTGTAATTCTTTTACTAATTTTTTCTAATAAAACCTCGTGAAACATGGGTTTTCGTAAACAAATTTACGGTTTTCGAATTTCCCCTTTATATGTGATTTATGATACCTATTGCTACTTGGTAAATTTTGGGGTGTAAGGAGTTGTGTGTAATAGGTGTTGATTCCCTTGCGAATCTCAAAATATGCGGCCGTATCTTTTGATTGCATTGACTTACCTAGACGTTTGTTTTTTTACAGCTCTAAGGAATTGCAGACCTCAGTATTTGATTTTAATTTCAACTCTATATTACTGTGCATTCCTGAGAAAAAGTGTATTGATTGACAGACAACGAAGTAATCTTATAAGGGTTCTGTTTTTCTTTTGATGTACGGAACCCTGCAAACAATTAATCTAATGTCCAAGCTGTATATTGAATATTTCAACAGTAGCTCGAATCACGCCCGGAATGCCGTCCGCGCAACATGCAATCATCTCTTGCATTTAATTTCGTCTTCCATCATCCAACTAGGTACCCCAATTATAAAAACCATCATTCCAGTGCTCCGTTGTGATCGTTTAAAAGTACAACATGGAACTATGTCACAGTGACGTCCTACCCCATCGAAATAGACTTTTTACGATTTACTATACTAGGTATTAATATCAGTTTGATATAGTTCCGCGGTGGTTAAAGAATTAAATTGGTCGACATACCCACTTTCGTATACATACTTATATTTAAATATACCTTCTATTAGGATTTCCTCGAGACATTACGTAATGCCGGACAAGAGGTTATTATTGAACGGTATGGGAAAAACTTGCTGCGAATCATTAGGTGACCTCACCGCATATTACAATTTCACGTGTACATTCTTCGTGTTACTTGGTAAGCCGATAGTATAAGTTATCGTGTTTCTAAGTACATGACACAATTTAGGTGAAGTACAGTTAAAGACCGGATTTGATAAGAATTTAATTTCTAGTAATATTGTATGAAAATGCAGGATTTTTTTTTAATCTTTATTTTTCCGTTTGAATAACAATCATAGTATATTTTTATCGACGTTATATTTTTACAGAATTATAGTGAAGTATCCTTAAATGAGAAAGTGTATTTCGTTTTTTTTTGTTACTCTTTCACAGCTAACTAGTTGAATCGATTTTAATGAAATATAGTATAGAGATAGCTGGAATACAACTTTTCCATGGACAAATCGCGGACAACATTAAGCATACTAATTATACTGTATTATGTGAAATACTTATAACAATGAACCTGAAGAACATACAAACATATATTGCACTGTGATTGATACCGCAAATAAAACGGAACAGAAATAGATTGGGTAAACAAACAAGATATTTATTTTTACAATTGTTTTGCACGTATCCGATTCAGACCTGGGTAATCTTCTAACGCTAAAGTAAAAAAAAACATTTATTACTTAGTTGAATTGAAGTGTTACAAAGGTTAGCTCATTCAACATCAACACAGATGAATCATAATAAAAACAAACAACCCGCTATATAACTGATTGAATACTGGATACAAAATTGATTGTCAGTTTGTGCAGGAATCCATGATATTAGGTACATAATCTCACTATTGAGTCAACAGTACATAACAAGACCTTGTCGAATAGATAAATTACATTTACACACGTACCAACCCAAATCAATCAGTCTTACATATATTGTTTATCCACATATCATGTCGATTCCAGCGGCATGTTTATCGATATTCATTTAAACTGTCTATTGCAATATTTGCATTGGCATTGTTAGAGTATCTTAGAATGGAACTGTAAACTGTCTTTCTCTCACATCACAAAACTATCAGATGGATTGACACTAATCTGGTATACAAACGTACTTTACCGCATTAGTCATATTTATTTTAGAATTCCATGCCAGCCGCATATAAAATATATTACGCACATGACCGGTTTTTTAAATTACTGAAGACTGCTTAAGCCATCTATACCTACACATATTCAACACTTTCAATTAATTGACAGAACTTGAACAACGGGAAGAAAGTCACAGGCGTCATCTGGCGTAAAAATATCATCAAAACCACTAAACATTCTGTATTACGGTAATAAAAAATTGGTTAAGGAAATCCTAGGTTTGGTCGTCAGCTCGTCATTTGTTTTCATTGTTCCGAGTTTTACGATAACGCCGAGTGCGAATAGCGGACGAAGCACGCAGGTGATTGCCGAGGCGCGTGTGACTCACCGCCCCATTGACATTCGCAGGGAGTATGTGAAACGTTATGCTGAGTCGGTTGACCAAACGCAAACTCTTCAAAGAGTACTCGGTACTATTTACAAAAGCACAAAGCGGGTAAATAACTTTAGGAGATTCTGTTTTCGATAACACTTGTACTACTCTATGCTATGCTAAACTGTCTGATCCAGACATAAGAGACACATAGAGCTTGGTTAGACACAAAATAACGATGAGTCAATGAGTACAATTAATGCAGGTAAGTGACACCTTACGGTGACACATTTTTATTAACGCTTGCGTTTTTTATGTTCTAGCTTTCATTGAATAAACTGACTCACTAGCAATGAACAAGTCAAGCGTAAAATTTTATCATTTATTTTTCCTGCGGATGGCATAGCAAAGATGTTTGCGTTCTTCTCGCAAATATTGATTTGAGGGAGTACCTCCTGTTTGATATTGCCGATGCCTCGGGCTAATTTCGCTTCTCGTTCCAAGTTATGATTTGCTTTTAGTAATACGATATTGGAAATATCGCTAACAAGCTGAAGTAAAGTTGTAAAATATCCTGCAGGTAAATAAACAAGAATTTTAATGGCCGTTGCTATTAACTTGTTTGGAAGTGTTGTTGTTGATTATTGTCGAAGTTATCTTAGTTGTCGTTGACACAGTTTTCAACACGTAATATCACACAATCTGTTGCGTTTGCTATGTTAAGGATGCGTTAACGAATGAACAGATATACCACGTACAAACATTAATGAACGAGTTTTTTAATGGAAGTTGAATTTATTTATATCACCCAAATCAAAAAGCCAGTGCCTATCCGCATAAGGACTCATATTCACCGCCTTCTTCTGTAGGGTTGATTTTCGTTTTCCTTAGATCGTTAATCGTTAGATATCTAAAACACGCTTGATTTAAGAAGTCTGCTAAATTGTGGTTGTATTATAGTGGTCAGAGTGGTCAGGAAGTTGGTCACTTTGTGCGTGCTCGATAGTCTCGTGCTGCGGATGCTGACGTCACGAGGTGCCATTAAACCTGAATTATGGTTCCTTTGGGAGCCACTTCCGTTCGGATTCCTTTGGTATTTTTATTCTATGACATTGTGTGATAGGATTTAGGGGAAGGTTTGGCTTCGGATTTACTTTAAAAAACGTTTAGGACTGACCGCAGCCCATGCACACAATTACATTAAATTTGAATAATTGGAATGTTTATTTTGTATGTTCCATTATGCAACAGACGACAGTTATTTCGGTGTAAATATTAGTAATAACTAATAATTTAAACCTCTTTAGATTTTAAAACGGCATGCTAATTGGTAACAAAAACATTAAAAAACACAAACGCGACGAATTTGAGAACCTCCTCCTTTTTTTGTTTTGTTTGAAGTCGGTAACGAAGTGAACGTTATGTTGTGTTCACTGTGATGAACATCGCAAAGTAAGGGTAAATAAACGTGTTTAACCGTGGCTTTTGTGAAAAGGGCTTTAGAAATGTAGTTAAATACTAGCATGGTTTACTGCTCGGCCACTTTTACACTACCCGTATAATAGCCAGCCGTTTGTAATCAAGTGTGGTTTATGCCCAGCGAAATAATTGAACATTATTTAAGATAGGATAAGTTGCACCTGTGCTAACTCCTACGTAGCGATACGGAAGTAATACATTATATTCTATTATATCTAATGAAATCATTGTCAATATCACCAAGGGCGCGTGCTAAAACTGCCACTTCGATCTCTCTTGATTATTATACTAGGGAGACAAAAACATCAGAGAGGTAAACGTAATCTCGAGCTGCGGACATTTCATACGGCGTTGTAATATTAAGGCCACGGACATTATGCAGTGCGCTTAGTAACTTGGTGAACTCTACCAAGGAGGCGGGTACCGTTAGCTTAGACCTACATAACGAAAACTAACACGTTTTGTACTTCATTGGTGCATTAAGGTTATACTGCGGCTAACATGCACCTTTAACGTTATAGTGAATAGAATAGGCCATAAAGATAAAACGTTCACCAAGTATAAGGATTCTGAAGTAAATATTTAAAGATAGAAAAGACTTTCAAAGCAGCAACGAAGTAAAACTACAAAAAATATGATAGGCTACCTGATGCTGATGATAAGTGGGATACGAGACCCATTGAGATTATCAATGTCAAGAAATTGAGGATTTCGTTTCTCACGAGGGATAATGGCGCAGAAAATAGCTGAAACTTTTTCACATATAAATTGAAAGTGAAAATCGATGCCCGTGCGCATGTGCTATTGTGCAAATGCCGCTAAATTATGCAATCGATAGTAAATGGAGCACGGCGAGTTCTCGATGCCATGTGCCGGAACGGTAGATTAATCACTCTCCCAAGCTTGTGTCTAACTCAGGTGTTTACTTAGAAAAACGTGTTACATAAGGTATATGTATGGCGAGGGAGACAATGTAACCATTCACTGACTTGGAGAAATGTAATGAGTGCTATAATTATAATAATTAATAACGACTGCGATATATTCGACAGTAAGCTCACGGTAGGTATCTACACAGAAATTTGGTAGAGCAATGTTAATAATAAACGAGGAAAATAAGTAGTAACAGGCACACAAAGATACAATCTTGGGTAAAAATGTAAAACAATTTTCTGTTTTTCTAATAGTGATAAATCCACCATCTACAATGGGAAACTGTTTTCACAGGCTTGTAACTGCAAACACCCACACATAAACTCGCCTACACAGACAATAAGGAATACAGGAAGTGGAACAGACGGCAACAGTGCATATGACGTCATTGGCGTACAATCTGAAGCTAACAGCTAAATTTATAAAGGCACGTCTGTTAATGATGTCTAGTTAAATAAAGAAGTAAGTAGTACGAAATTCGTAAGTATGTTGCTCTGCGTTAAGTCGAAGGTCAGTGTCTGTACTTCTAATACAACGTTGGTATAAACTGACAATCTTTTGTGCAGGCAAACGGAAAATACTGATGACGACACCGGAATTCAGTCAGGAATGCTCAAAAAACTACCCAACGATAAGTTTATGTAGAAGTACTTATCAGCACTGATAATACGCCTTTGCTATGGCTGACACAGCCATTCAGCAGTTTACTAGACCGTTTGTTTAATGTAAACAAACAGTAACATATTTTGTAATGTAGTTGTTTATAAAGCTCGCATTGCTGGTGTTGCAAGGAAGTACGTTTGTCTGACAAAACATAACATCAAAGGTTGAATAGTTGCATCGTAGTTGAAATTATTGCCAAAGTAAATATCCTAATTACGTTATCAGGTATCAGTCTAATGAATGTAAACATCCGAATCTTACAGTACGAAAACGAGAAAGGGCTGATCAAGGCGGAGGAAAATTAGTTAAACCATTTGTATGCATAGGTGAAAAACTTAAGCAAATGACCTATCTATTGCATGTAGTTATAACAATTCTGTATAGACCGCTCGACATTCTATATTTGAAATTTGACGTAAATTCCAAATTAGTTTTGTACACCACTACATGCAAGTGGTCATTTACTTGAGTTTTTCACTTTTCCCTTAAGATACACACATTACAAGTTTTCTGGGAAAAGCGTTTGATCTTGTGGACAATTCGCATCAGAAGTTTTCACTTCAGAATTGCTAGCACAAGTGGTGAGTACGTTGCTAAATAGTCCGCAACGACGAGAGGCACCGTGGGCCAAGCGAGAAAATTCAAGTTTCGCTAGTCAGGCAGGCGAAATTTTATAACCCGAACAAATCACCTTACCAAGAGGCTCTAGATACATCAGTCAGAAGGACAACACAAAAAACTTAATGCGCTAATGGTTTTTCGAAAACTGACGATACGTATGGAGTTGACATGAAAGGCGCGATAGATCGTCAGCGTACGTCAATCCTACACATTTAGTCAGTATTCGAAAATCGCTTGCGTTAGCGTTAGGCATCTCATGTAGGCTTCGATCGAAGCATGTAAGCCTCCTGGTGTGGCTGGGTTACTTTTTAAAGAAAAACGAAATGAGTTCAATCAACAGTAACCCAATTTTAAAATCGTTTACAACATTCTATGAAAAAGCTCAATTGTAAGATAACTGTTAATTGTCTTAAAATTATTCTCTAAATGTCCGGAGTTAATTTTAAACGGAGATAACGGGCGACAAGGGCTGAATACAATTCATCTGGCATCCTTACCTTTGTGTGCCACGTCTTTGGTATCCATACAAAATGCACCCGATATCTTGAGACTCCGTAAACCCCGGGCATTGAACGAATTACCATAATAATGGAAATAACGCGTTCGGAGTTCCTTTTGAAGAACGTGTCTGGAATACGTCTGATGCAAGTTAGTATTTAGTTATGTACACTCAGCAGGAATAATATATTATCTATCATTGCGTTCAACAATATCTGACACGCTTCAATTCTTCTAGTAATTGAGAATATTTTTGTACTAAGGTAATGCAAAAGTTTTGATGTGTTTTAGGGATAAGTAAATTCAACATGGACATTAAAAAAACTAAGTTTTTCGTATAAGGCTCTCCTCCAAACCTAGTTTAAGGGAATATACTTCCAAAACGTGTTAAAATGTTAGTCATGTTTACCAAGCAAAAGCCTATAAAAGTGGACACACGTCGGTCCCAAGATTAACAGGCGCAATGTTCGATCCCCTTCTTTTTCTATTCCTTACAGATCTTGTGTCCAAGCAATAAAGTTCGTATTAGTAGGGCCAGTTGTAACCTGCAGGGGACCTGTGGCTACATCAAGATAGCAAGTTCAAATATTGACCGTTGAAATAAACCACTATGTTTGTCGTACGGTAACAAGAAACTAACCAATCGGGTATACGACAGATTGGTGTACATATTTATATAATATATATATATATATTATGTTTGTGTAACAAGATTGAGTCAGTGATCTTTCGATATTTTTTTGTTTTATATGATACTGACGATATTTCGGATATGAGCAAAAGCCAAGAATACAGCAAGTATAATAAGTACTATCCTATCAGTCTTGGTGGTTCAAATTTAACAAAACTTGGTAGAGGAGAGGGACACATCTTACTCCGGACGATGAAAGGGACAAAATAGATAAACAATAAACAATTAAGAAAAGAAAAGATGTGTGCATCAGTACCTAAACAACGACATATTTGGTGCAAGTACAAAACTGGTTATTCCAAATAGATCGGTTACTATTTCACGCTTTTTAGTAGCTCTTTGAGGATTTTGTTCAAAGGTTGTGAACCGTAACTTTATCAGGATCTCATAAAACAAAGGTAAGTAATCGCGTTCTATGATAAGTGAGTCAAATGTCGTGTACGCAGTTTGCAAAATTAACCTCAGTTTTGAGTATAAAACAGTTTGATCGATTGAATCAGAAGGGTGCGGAGTACCGTGTTGTTTGAAGACCGATAGCGATACGATAACGCTATCCGTTGATACCCAGGACACGTCAACGCAACCGCAATATACTTGGCTTTCGACTAAAGTGATTCATGTCATACAGGATACAAGCGTTCCTAGGAAACAGGTAATGTATTAAGAATTATCTAGTTTCATTGAAAGATTGTGCTGAAGTGCTTATTTATAGTATAGTATTGTCATGGCGAAACTTCAATTAGCTGTTGTTCATCAAATATGTTCGATGCGTCTCTTTCATCCGGTAGGTATGATCAATGTGAGGAATATGAGGGATGCAAGACCAGTACGTATTTTGCCAAATTAAGTAGAGTGGCATACCACACCACCACTTGCTCCCGTGCAGCAGTGATCGCGTTGTTCCGAGGACGGGGTAAATTAAATTAAATAAATTAGCAGTAAATTACGAGCTCTGAGGTACGAGGGCTGCTACTTAGGTAACCGGAATCCAGGATTCCAACATTTTTAAACGCTATATCTGACCTCCATGGTAAAATTTGAACTTTTTTTAATACTGGCCGCTATATATTTTTTTTCTTATGTACGCTAGTCTTTTGTTTTTGGCGGGTTTAAATTTTAATCTCGCTGCAAGAATGGAACTCACTCGTGAAAATATTCGTGCTATGATTTATTACGATTTTCGGCGTGGTTTAACGCAACAACAGTGCATAGATCAACTAACTTCGACTTTTGGTGATGAAGCTCCATCCAAAACTACTGTGTATCACTGGTTTAGTGAGTTCAATCGTGGACGTAGTATGCTCAGGGACGAAGTTAAGGATGGTCGCCCGAAATCGGTCGTTGTACCACAAAATATTGAAGCTGTGCGAAAACTTATAATGCATGACCGTCATGTTACGTATCGCGAGATAGAGGCGACTATAGGCATATGTATGACGAGCATTAATAAGATATTACATGAACACTTAGCTGTGAAAAAAATTTGTTCGCGTTGGATCCCGCACAACTTAACTAAGGATCAAAAAGAGGCTCGCGTCGAATGGTGCAAGGAAATGTTGAAAAAATATAACCGTGGTGACTCAAAAGCTGTTTATAATATCTACACAGGTGACGAATCCTGGATCTATGCGTATGATCCCGAAACTAAACAACAATCAACGGTGTGGGTGTTTCAAAATGAGCCGAACCCTACGAAAGTAACTCGTGCAAAAAGCACCTTGAAGCAAATGGTGGCCTGCTTTTTTGGTATTAATGGCCATGTGGCTACAGTGCCCCTAGAGAATCGTAAAACGGTTAATTCGGAGTGGTACACGACCATTTGTTTGCCGGAAGTATTTGAAAAAATACGGAAAAACAACCAGCGACAAAGAATCATTCTGCACCATGATAACGCCAGCTGTCATACATCACGTGAAACGACTCGATTTTTGGAAGGTCAAAATATAGAATTAACGGGTCATCCACCTTACAGCCCTGATTTGGCACCCAATGATTTCTATTTATTTCCAAATGTAAAGAATAAATTACGTGGTCAACGATTTTCGACCCGTGAAGATGCCGTCGACGCGTTCAGACAGCACGTTTTGGAGATACCTCAGTCAGAGTGGAAAAAGTGCTTTATAAATTGGTTTCAACGTATGCAAAAGTGCATCGATTATCACGGAGAATACTTCGAAAAACAATAAAACCATATTTAGCCATGTACGTTTGTTTATTTTTTCTATTCCGGTTACATAAGTAGCAGCCCTCGTATTCCGTCGTAGTCCTTAGATTAGGCCAACATTTGGAATCAAGGCATTGCAAATCTTCATTAAAGTCCGAAGTCGTGTCACAACCCACCAATTGCATATTTTCTTTGCTCATTTCAAGAAAAAAGGGTATTTAGAGAAGTAATTTTAGTCAATATAAAATATGAATAAGGACCTACAATTCTTTTAGACTATCATCATAATTTAGTATAAACCTTATCAACGGAGTGCAATATTTCGACTAAAACGGCCCGACGACGGCACAAGCATAAATGATAAAAAAAAGTTGGGTGTGGTTATCGATGGCCGGACACCGTTCGACAAACAAATAAAGGTGAACATGTAAGATACAGATGTTATGGTTAATCCACGCATGGCTTAATAAAACGTTACATTTTTGTAAGAAATTAGTGCGCTATGAATTGGACTGTTTATAAATTATTCGTATCATAAAAACCGTGTGGAATTTCTTACTCAGATTAATAGTTAGTATTCCTCGGTGGCAGGTTGAATTCTTATTCAGCTGCGTGTGGGTGGAACATATTTTTGTCAATGAACTAAACCAAATACAAACCAGATACGATCGTAGTTACAGGACATATAAATTGTTGTATATGATTAATGGAAATGGCGGTTAAAGAAACAATTTCCCTAACCCTTTGTATGCTTAGGCACGCATCCATGCTCAAAATTTGGATATCTTTTTGTATTTTTTTTAAGTTACTATATCGTAATCAGAAGAGACTAGAACTTGGTACTTTTTTGACTTCCCGAATACGAGGTAGAAAATAGTAAATTAGAATTAGGCTTATCAATCCCTATGTGTGTACATACTTATCTAACAGTTTATTTTAGCGCTATTATTTTTTACTGTAATAAAAAAGGAGACTGTTAACATTCAATTACATTATATACCTACGTTTATCTGATATTGGAAAAATCAAGCCTTAGACTGATATCATTAAAATGCTATATTATATTGATTAATTACTTGATCCCTGATGAAATCTATCGTCGAAAAGGTCGTAGGAATCATACTCTAGACAAGATAGATTGTACTCTATGCAAAGTGCAAATGGTTGGGATAGCCGTATTTTTGAGTAAGTTACATCTGGCCTTTGTAACAGATTAAGCGATAATTCCTAGAATTTTCAAGTGGACGTAAATGGTTTATAATAAATAATGTTACACGCGAAGTATACGGGTAACCATGTGGTATCTTTATTAGTAGTACGTGTTACGCGCGGCGTAATGTATCGTGAGAATAGTTAAACAATCGTAAACCTGGGGCATTAATCTTAGTAAAGAGACATAACGAGAACTGAAAATGAGAACTAAAATTTAGGATTTATGTTTGCTGTGGTTATGCTTTTGAATTGGACAGACTTTAAAATATACGCTAGCAATACGTTATGTTAGCATTACGGAATTTATCTTCAAGTCATCAGCCGATTCACGGGCAGAGACTTATGGACGTCTCAGACTAAGATCGCTTTCACACTTGTGTATAACTATAAATTTAGCCCTTTTCAGGGTTGAGGGGGGTGAAGAGGTGGTTTACTTTGGACCTTTACATTATCATTATTATGACGTAATTATATATCTTATTTACTTAAAAGTAAAGGTAGGCTGTATGGTAAAAAAAAATACGGTTTCGAAACCAAGGTGCGTTGCAATAGAGGGGTGTGTAATGATCGTTATAAAAATAATTAATATAATTTCATTTAATATAATAACATTTGATATAATTTTAAAGGATATAATCACTCATTTTATATAATAAACGATTGGTATATTATCAAAATATCTATTTTTATTTACTATAATTATCATTTGGTATATCGTTTATTTATTATAAACATCATTTGGTATAATCATCATTTTGTATAAAAATCATATTGTATAACTATCAAGTGGTATATTATTTTTTATTGCCCCATATTTAAAATAATTGTAACGCCTATGATTATTTACGTAATTTTTTAAGTATATTTCTTTGGAATAACTTTTTTTGTCGCATGTTTTTTTGGTACAACGCTGACAGTGAGGCAAAGTCGACGGAGCTCCGCTTTGCGGAGCTCTTATTCCGCGTAGTTATGGCGCTTCGCGCCTTGACACAATTCTAACCAGAGATGGGCATTATTCGAATAAATTTTTATTTGAATAATCATTCGAATAAACAATCATTCGCGATAAATTTATTCGCGAATAATTTATTCGCGAATAAATTATTCTACCACTTCTTCGAATAATAAATGAATTATTCTTTATTTTATTCGAATAAATACCACGAATAATATTATAGTACACTTTCAAATTTACCATTAAAATGCAACTGGAGCATATTTTAGGGTCTAGGGATTGTCTCGCAGGTAGCCAACCAGAAAGAGATGGATATATGAATGAACGAGATAACCACGTAACTCAATTTTCTTATCGGTTTGTTTACCCGTGTTCATTATTATTTCACAAAAATTAGTCATTCGCATACTTTGGTCTAAACCAGTCGCATCTCTGAAGTCTGTGTATTACTTTAACAAAAAAATGAGTGAGGTTAATGACGATGACGATAATATCCAGTCCAGCAAGGATAGCTCGTTAAACTCCACGGATTTGAGTGAAAACCGTGATGTGGTATCACAAGACCACACAAAACCACTATATATTTTTCATTTCTTTATTTAATTTAATACCCCTGTCGATCTTATAGCGATTGACTTTTAAACAAGGATAATTTATTCGTAGTATTTTATTCGGGAATGATTTATTCGTGATACAATTTATTCGCGAATAATTTATTCATCGAATGATTTATTCGCGAATAATTTATTCGCCATATGTACGAATAAGAATAATCATTCGGAAAATTTATTCGTTATTCGCGAATGATTTTTTTATTCTCAATCGTTATTCGTCATTCGAATAAATTTTGCCCATCTCTGATTCTAACCTAACCTAACCTATACAGGGTGTTTTTTTGGTCAACAACTTCGACAATAGGGGTTACTATATTTTTTTATACCAACTGTACTTTATATGAAATTAGCTTTATATCATAAGTTGATTATAGTAAATATGCATTATACTTAATGCATGTTATATAAAATATTTTTAGAACAAGTGATCGTTATATAAAATGATAATTATATCATATTTAAATATATTAAATGTTGTTATATGATTTAATTATTATATCAAATGAGCGTTATATCGACTGATATTATAGAAAATATTTTTATATCGATCGTTACGCACCCGCAATAGAGGCTCTGATGTTGGAACTTACCTTTAGGTACGTAATGAAACAAGTAATTGGCTACAAAAACACAATGACTCTGGCTCCCACATCACGAGTGCATTAGTGATTACAGTATTCCTAACGTTAGACGAAGATTAGTAGAAAACACATGCCGCCGGCCGTAGCTTAAAATGACCCATAATTACGTACACCTTATCAAAATTGCCATATAAAACGTGTGTATGGAATTTTAAACAAGTACATTTTAATAATGTGGTCGACCATTACTCGTTAACTTGCAAAACCTTCTTACTTGTGATAGCTTTCCTTTTAACTTCGTTATCCCTGTGGTTATACTTCCAAAAACAACGGATTAGTTTGAAGGAGGGGGGAAAATTAACACTTTAAAGTATAAAACTGATCCCTGAACCGACAATATACATACCCCCATATTTTTTTCAAACCTACCTACGATGCACCAAGCAAGGCAATAGGCGAGTTAAAATAAGTCATCCTCGCTTTCCGTGTTAAAGAGGTAACCGCAAAAAAGATTTCTTTAAGATTTCATTTTACAACTTTGTAGACGTGATAAATTTGTATAACTAAATGCCAAAAAATGCTCAAAGTTAAACCACGGACAGACGGAGGACATCCGTAGTTGACAAAGGAACCCTTATATTATAAGGGTTCCTTTGTCAACTACGGATCACTAAAGAGTCAATGTTTATACGGTTTACTTAAATTGGAAGTTATTTAGATTAAATATCTAGACGTAATTAAAAACTGCATTATAGGTGTCTGGAAGTACGGTTACAATCGATAGAGCGACGAACCTGCCCGTGGGGCTTCAAAGCCTGGGTGCGTTCTGATATCGGATACTGTTATGGCTTCCGCACCTGCAACCTGCACTGTTTCGATTGCGGTAGTGTTTCAATGGTAATACCCATTGGATTAAACTGGATTTTCGGATTAGACCAGGTTCAGGGCTTTCAATTATGATACGCGACTTTGTGCACGTAGAATTTGTTTTACTCTAGTTAGGTATCAATGTTACCTAGAACCCGTTATGGGTTGAATTTTGAAAAAAAACATTTTTTTAATTTATTTTAGTACCACATTGGATTTTTTGGTGATATTAAGGTTACTAGAAATAAGCAGGTTAGATACAAACCACCTATAGTATAAATGTGTAGAAATATTTTATTGTTTAATCCTTAACTCATTATTATCATCCGATTTTAGCCGCACTTAACACAATTATTAAGGCCGTCGTCAGGTTTTTGCCGAGTATAAAAATTTGTAAAAGTAAGAGCTTAGGATGGTTTGGTTTGAGTCAGCAAAGTTAAGGAGATTAAGTCGAAACGGGATGTCCAAAACACCGTTGAACCTCGGTAGAAAATTCAATCACATTTTAATTTTTAAATTAATGCAGTATCGCATTTTCAATTAAGGTGTAGGGAATCTCCTGTTCTGTTTGTTTGCAGGATTTATTTTTTATTATTTTAGGACCAAAAATCTTTTATTATGTATCTTGACAAAACTGTTCAAAAATAACTATATTAATTCGACATTTTGATTTTGTGACTGGTAACCGCTTTGTAGACGTTTACTCAATTTAATATTAACTGCCACATATTACTAATAAATGTTAGATGGACTAATATAAAGTAGAAATTGAACTGGAGCTTTTGATTGAGGTTGTAAAAGCGTCTAAAATATATTTAATTAAACATTCAAAGTAAAGAAAGCCGCGAAATCAGTTCCAAAGTTACAACAACATACCTACAACAATAGAGTACGTCTAAACGTGTAGCCGTAGTACAAAAGCTACGTTTCCACACACGACCTTCAAAAGGTGATTGTCCTACCACAAAGCAGAGGTACTATTGGCTGACTACATCCACTGCCTTCTATTAATCATTGGAGAAAAAACGTAGACGGTATCATAGAAAAAAGAAACGAACGTACCTTAAAAAGATTGTTAAAATAGTTACACTAAAACTCTGAGTAACATATCAAAGTAGGTACTTGTACTTGATAGTATGTTTTAGTTACATACTTGGTTTGAACTTTGTCTTGAATGTTTTAAGTAAATAATGGCTGCAGTGGTTGCATATCTTTATTTTCAAAGAGATAGTGTAAATGTGTACAATGATTTTGTAGAGTCAAATAAAATAAAATTACGGATCGATATAATCGACGATTGATTAACACTGGTATTCATTTTACAGCAGAGGGCGGATTGCAAACGTGACTCTTCATAGATTCGCTGCATTAGGGCAACAGGGCCTGACAGGGGTGGGTCGGGAGAAGCTGTAGGCAGTGTTATAGTGATGAATGATGGTGCGTTATGGCAAATCCTATCCCTATTTTCTACGCATTAAAGGATATTAAAAGAGTTAAGCTGTTTTATATGCATACCGTCATGGACGAAAAGCCTATAACTATAAATTAAAAACGAATCCTATTTTTAGGGTCCAGACGATTTCCATTAAACATAGCTAAGAATTACCTTGTCAACTTAGCTATTTACCTAACGCAAAAACCACATTTAGGAAGTGCCTCCATTTTCCTCCTACCATGTCATAGACAGACCAGGGCCGCAGGGGCCAACATTTCTATTGATGAAATTTGCGCATCTTATATACAATAGAATTTCAACGATATGAATAAGTAAAGACTTTAGGAGACGACGCCCAGGTGCCAGATTAACAAGGGGTCTAATTGAACCAACGTAAAAACGAAAGACGCTATTATAGAATTAAAGTAGCATGATATCATGAATATGCAACCAACCAAAGCGTCTCCGGTACTCAAATAAGAATGTTATTAAGGAAAAGTAAGCGAAATGTTAGAGTTTGGAGAGATAAGGCAGCTTGCGAGAAAGCCTTGCGACGGTTGCGAGTGAACGACCTGCTAATCCGGCTCTTATCGTGTGATGACATGGGCGAGTCGCGGAAATTGGAACCAATGCAAATATTCCAAGTGATTCAGTATCTGATAATTTACGTGATAATGTTGAATAAAAATACACATTATGGTAACTCAGTAACTAACGTTCATTTTCAAATTTTACTCGTACTTGATTTCTCTTTTCTTAACAAGAGGCTCTGAAATATAGACAAGGATGGAAAGTTACAGAAACCAATTAAAATCTCCTAAGGGTTCAAAAACCATCGTATAACATGTCTGTTGTCGAGAAATTCATCTAGCTGTTATGAATTCCAAATTTTGTTAGCTCTTTTGTCTTCTCAAAAGAGGCTGTAAACACGAAGGCTCTTTGATTGGGTGCTTCAGCCTAATCATTAGAGAATCTAACTTGAAAACAAAATAATTCTCTAGATAAAATATTTTTCCTAAGTAACCAACGACCCGCGGCACCTAAAAGTCTTTTCTCTGAAAGCCAAGCTAAATTGTGGCAAGTAGGAAGCCGTGGGCTGCGTCCATTCTGGCAATGACGGTTGTAGTGGACGCGCCTGCTAATGGAGGTTAAGATGCGTGCCCCCTGTAACGAGGATCGCGCCGCGTTTGACGCTCGTCATGAACAAATTGGATGACATACAAGAATATTGGATGAACTGTGATAAAAGTTATTTTGCTTTTAGCTTGTATTGTACCTAACTCGAACGATGTCGGAGATGTATGTTTTGGAGCCTGCCCCAAAATGTCTACTGCTGAAATATGTTTGCCAAGTGTCGTTTCTCAAACGTTTGGTTTGCCAACCCAATCTTTTTCCTGTAACTGTAAATATTTCAGGATTTATTTCAGTACCATCGTGTAGAACCCTTTAGGTTAGGTTTGCTTGCAACTTGTAATTAGCTTTCTTACACCTTATAGATCCCTATTTGTCGCCTTAGTAAATCGTCGTATTTATCAAGTTTTCTCACTCCGGTATTTATTTTACCTATTCTTAGTAGTCTAAACTTTTTCTCTGAAATATTTCTTATGCATTCCCGAGGACCACGTGTTAGCTAAATACGAATCGTTGAATAAAAATGCCGTAAGGCGCAATCAACTGTCGATGTCTGGTCAGTATCAAGGCTTGTGTGTGGGATTGCGTGTGTGTGCGTGTCTATTATGGCAGTCGAAATAGCATTCCACACGCATTATCTTTAAAATAGCCGTAGCTTTTAAATGATTGCCTCATCTAGTGAGTACTATTGTAGAACTTGACTAATGTTCATGTGTTTGTTATGATGATCGAGAATAATTACTACGTAAGAAAGGAGATATTTTATTATTGATAACCTTTCGTGAGGATTATTTATTGCTTAATCGGCGTGAAAGAAAACTAAAGTGATCGTTATATCGCTAATCACTTTTGTAACGCAGGTATTGAACTTATTGAAATTATAGAACGTACCTACATTACTCACTTTTTTATACCTATTACTTTTAAGCTTTATTCACAAAACGCAAGCGAAGCTGCAGTAAAAGCTTGCTATACTTTTATAGCTCTGGTGTCGAGCTGTTTCGTAACGTTAGATCCGTGCATTATAAAAAGACTGGGACGATGATCAGCGTGTTGGCACGTGGAATGCGGTCTTGCCGGTACCACATCATTGTAACAAATTAGAATAGACGACTTTGTGGGAGATCATATCGATAAATGTTTGTAAACATTGAAATTGACATCATACTAGTTTTTGCGCGCGAGTCCGTACGCGTAGAAGTAGTTTATCGCTATTCCCTTGGTAACTGTCCAATTTTCCAGAATAAAAGTATGTGCTATTCCAGACTATAATCTATCCTATTATGCCAAATTTCATCCAGATTAGTTCAGCAGTTCTGGCGTGATTAAGAACCAATATTAGTAAGATAGTAATTTTGTATCACCATGCATCGAAAATAAAGTGTAGGTAAAAGGTAAGAGTGAGGGTCTAGAACACTGCCCTGAGGTACTCGATTGTCTTCTCTGTTCTTATAGGCCCTAGCAATGACGGTGTTTTCAAAAAGCTCAATTGTTGCGAAAGCGAGTCTAAACCTTGCGTTATTTTCCATTAACCATTCATGCCCATCGATACGGAGAAAGCATAATAAAGTAAAAAAAAAAACATGCCAATCATGTCATGCCATAATAATTAAAAAACAATGTGTTCGAACTTTACCTCGAGCCCAAAATTTAATTCTAGAAAGAGAAAAGAACCTAAACATAAAACTTAACTACCTGTTCGCCCTCAAAATGGTGAAGGACGATGGGATATTTTCCTGGAAAGGCAAGGGAGAGGCTCGAAGGTTCAAACGATGACAGCGTTCATGACTTACAAGTGAGATATTAAATTTCAATATTAATATAGGTGGATAAGAAACATATTAGCTGTCTAATGTGACTAATACATTTTGCAAGAGCTTTAATTTATTTTTACACGTTAACCTAGTAGGTAACTACCATTTATCCCGAAAATATAATACAATACAAGAACCCATCATTAAAAACGACATACAGAAAAGGTAATTTTTATTTATTACTTATAGTAATATCTTGTAGTAAACCTTAGAAGAGATTGTTAAACAACGAATAAATATACTTGAAATAAATAAACCTACTCATGATACGCGAAAATATTGTTGCGGAGATCGATTTACCCACAAACAAGTCATTACAATAAAACACGCCCAAAAAGAATGCCGTGCCATTTCCAACGCCACAAAACATATTTTTAGAGGTCAATAGTCACTGAGTAGCAAAATTAGACTAGCCACCGCCCTTGTTTCCAAGCCAGAATAAGCGAGGTGCGACCTAGGGACAGGTATCATAACCATTTACACTTTCAGTACCAGGGGCTCGACGGCGGGTCAATGTGTTATGAAAATTAGGGAGTCGGCCTTGAATGAAACGTGCGATAGACACACGGATGATATAGCCCGTACAGAGACGGAAGGGCAGGCTAACTAACTTGCGGTGGTTTGCGGCATCGCCTTTTTATATTCAATTTTAAAATGTATTTTCGATAACGATTTTCAATTGTAAATTTTGTTCTAAGTAGGGAATATTCATGTTTTTTTTACAGTTTCAAAAGCTGATACATGTAACAAACAGTTTTTTTATAGCTATCTATATAAATAACCAAGATATAAGCCAACAAAGATTTGTTCCTATCTTTTTCTAGCAAAACAGAATTTAGTTTATATGGCCGAAGTGTTACATGACTTCAAAGTGCACATCGCACTCTCTGTATAACTAATCGCTGTCTAATTAGCAGTTCAAAATGCTTGTATCATCCGTATTTCTTTTCCGATTTTAATTTCACTTTTGATGATATCTTTTATGGTATATTCATATTTTGTTGAGAAGTGCGATTTAAAAAATCCATGCATATTCCCTTGTCAGCTTAACCACTAAATCCAAAGATGTAACCTCCAAATCATTGCATTCAAATCAAATCAAAATCAAAATCATTTTTTTCAGCCATCTTTGGACCGTAATAATAACAAAGTGTTAGTAAACAAATTAAATGAAAAAATTAAACCCTAATGTTAGTAATGTTTTTATTATGCACATAATTAAATAAAGCTACTTGGATTGATGTGCCAGTACGTGAACCAGACAACAATGATTCACATACTGACAATCGATCCTCTGGGCGAACATCATTACCTTTAACTTATAACTTAAAACTTTATAAAACAAAAAGTTCTAGTTAAGAAACGATCAACTTAAACTCACTTTAACAGGGAAACTAGAATGTAGAGCGAATAAAACCCACGCTTCCAAATCTAATTTCCATTCAGAACAACCTATTGACGATCGGTTTACGGCTTTTGTCCCGTGAAACAAGCACTGGATAACTTTTCCCGCTCGCTCATTACCGTCCCGCGGCTTTACGCCGGATTACGATAAGCCTCGTTAACATAACCGGATGATCGAGGTAATCTCGGGAATTAGCATCATTAGTTCAATCTTAATACTTTATGTATTGGGTGGTAGCTACAAAGTTGCCTTACTAATATTTAAAATAGGAAAGTGTGTGGGTTTGTTCCGTTTTCAAAGTTCAATCGATGTAAAATTTGATTCATAGAAGCGCGGAAATGGAAACAAGGTACTTTTTATCCTAAAAAAATTAACAGCTTAGTCCTACAGGGTAATGATAAAGTCACTTCTACGCTAACAGAGTCGCACGCAAAATCTAGTTCCAACTAGAGGGAATAATATTCAATGAATTCTACGCGTAAGAAAACTGGTTCCATCTTAAATTGCAATCTTCTCTGACAGAAAACTTCAAAGGTACAGCGAAAGTCCTAGTCTCCCCATGGATCTGAACGGAGCATTATTGTTCTCTTGCATGAGCCCGCGATTGTTTGCTTCGTTAATATTCATTCATAGCGTCGGCTCGTTTTATGCGACTATGCAGATGGGCTGCGTAACAGCAGAACAACACGACATGCATGCGTACCCGTAATGATTCACGGGGCCGGAGGAACACCGGTACAACGCAGAATGATTACCAAACGAAGCACCATATTAAAAAAAATGGATGCCTTTTACTTGTCATTCGAGACTGAATCCGGTGAAAGAGCTGGAGATAGCTTAACTTGGAACTTGAAGTTTACCTTCGACTTTGTTATTTTGTATCGTTATGTTTTGCCTATCCTATAATTTTAAAATAGGAAGAGGAACTGAGTTAGTGTGTTTAGATGTAGCATTTTGGATCTAACAGACTGTTGGTGTTGGTTGGGTTGGTTAGTTTTTAGAGTTGTTGGTAATTCTGTAGCTCTGGCCTACCCCACTCTGGGAATAAAGGCGTGAGATTATGTATGTATGTGTACGTATGTAGACTGTTGGTTTGCGTATATTTAAAAATCATTAACCGAGGGGTCTCTTTACTTAAAATTAATACGACAGTAACAGTCCCACAACAATGGTAATGGTAAATAACCATTTTAAACCAATCATTAATGTAATAACTGATCATTAATTTCCCATCGCTCAGGGTATAAATATATATCACGTAACGCGTACGGCCCAGTTCGTGTTTAAATATTAGAAAATCCGTAATTTTTAGGACCGTTTTATGTCAAACAATAAAACAGGATACATTTCGGTGAAATGAGGTCCCTCGCTGTCCCAGGCTCCCAGGGGTTTAAGGAATAAAAGGGATACCGGGACTTTCGATTGGCTTATTGTGATGGTCACTCTAACAGATTAAGAAAGCTTTCACGGGACGAGGTAAGGAAAACAAGAGTAAAGATTGACATGTTGGCTTTGCTTTTCCTAGTTTATTTATTGTTGCCAATTATTGTTGCAGGAGGGTGTTTTTTTGCTCATTTTGGCTTTGTTAGTGTAATTTTTCTAGGTAGACATTATCATTAAAAATGGTCAAAAGCCATTTAAGGTATTTTTATGGCAAGTGATATAATGTAGATGATCAAGAGCGTCACAAATTACGATGGTACATCGTGATCTCTTAGGATACCTACTTAGCACGCAGATTTTACATTCAACGATATACTCAAGTCAAGGGCTGTGAAAGTTACAGATATTTCGAAAACCTTAGAATAAATCTCTACCAAAATTGTATATGATACGTCGGTTAGACATCGCGTCTGGGAAAATGTAGGTACAGTACGTATATACACTATACAGTCGAATTCGTAAATACGTACTCGTCATATATTTGACGCAATGGCCGGAGATATTGGTGCTTTTGACGGTACCTTGACTAGTATTTAATGTTCTTCTCTTTGGCATAGGCTGACCCTTTAACATTAATTCAGTAGCCACATACTAACTTTGGCTGCAACTAACTAACGCTTAACACATTCTTCAAAGCCCAAAACTCAAAATAGGGTCACATTTTTAAGAAAAAGTAAGCCGTCGGGCAGTGATACAATTTCCCTATACCCCACAGAAGCAGTAACCAATGTATGCGAGTACTTAGGGCCCAGCGATGCATTACACCGTGACGGCGCAATCGCCTCCACGGCTTGTTCGCGTTTCACGGATCACCTGCGCAGGCGCAAACGCGACAGTAATAGTAAAATGATTTGAGGTATAGTTAAAATCAAACACGATAAGAAAAACTTTGCTTATGTGCTTGTAATTCTTGTATTTGCAAGGCGTTTACGTGGTGTACCTTATCTTGGAAATTTAATTACTATGACAAGCTCTTGAACATTTTACAGACAAACTAGCCCATCTCAGAGGGTTTCTTCAGACTGTAAAATTATCACGATGGTGTATGTACAGTCACATCACGGGAATGTTAAGCCACCTTCTAGTAATACATGCTGGTACAGTCAAGGAAATTGTTTCTTAGACCACTTTGGAATATGTCAAAGTAACACTAAATAAAAACATAAGAAGTATCTTACGTTTGGACTGATTACATCGCTTTGACATAGTCCAAAGTCGTCTAGGAATCAATTTCCTTGACTGTGAACGACGTGTTCCGCTCAACGCTTTAGCACAATTGCTTTGAGTAGACCCTACAAGACGTACGATAGTTTTCCTTATCGTAATCAGGAGTAAAGTAACTCATTTGATACGCAGAGTCAAGAAAAGAATGCAGTCCGATACAAATTGTTATGGTCTTAATTCATGAGGTCCTGTTACGGCTTATTAATGCGATGGCGTCTCTTATTCATATTAAAGCGTATAGGTATGCGTCTCTGTCACACTCATAACATTTAAGTGATTTTACAGTTGAGTAACGCCTGCCTACTGCGACCCCATTTTGAAAGTTTGAAGTAATAATCGTCTATTGTTTCTCACGACAAATATGTTAGTGAAAGAGACGAAGCATTCCAAGTAGTATTACTTTTCTAACCGCGATGAGAAAGGGATTAGAGGTGACAGTTTTACCATATATACTTACGTCAAAGTTTATATGAATTGACAGCTATTCCAATCCCAAACTAATCGCGGTTTCATAATAACCGTATAGGGCGGTAACATTAGACAAGATGCATTAACGCACGCTAACGTAAGTAAACCATTTTCGAAAACTATCAAAATGCATAGAATTGACGTAAGCGCTTGCCGCAGCTATCCTGCAGCTTATGTGAATCCTATGTATTCTCGATGGGACTATATCGTCTGCCATAATTATTTTTAGTTATAAGGTGTTTTATATCATATTTATCGCAACTCAACGTATTTTTTTAAGAAACTGTTTCAGATTTTTTCTATATCAAATCTAACCTTGTCTACACGTTACATATTTAAGAAATTCCGAGAATTTTACGGCTCCAGCGATATAAAAATTATGAGTATCAATAATTAATTCATCAACTATGCGCATTGTGACCAAAAAAAAAGGGAACTACGGGCTCGTATTCTCGATAACGAGAGCGTTCTCCGAATTCATCTTGTCTAAGGTCACATCGATATCCCATCTGTTTCAATCATCATTCGATTTGAAATCGGAAGAATGAGAGATAACGTAACTACGAACTGCGATTTCCAAAGCAGGTCCCGGTGTCTAAAATATTATCATAGTTCCATTGTTTTTCAATTTGTGATCCGGTTTACAATGAACAAATGAGTAGATCCTTAGTCCAAGGTGACACCTATCACGCTGGTATCGTGATATCGATAAAAATAACAACAGGCCTGGGTGCGGCATTACGGCTCTCCAATCGGAATTACATGAGTTATCGATAAACTAGAGCTGGCCTATAGGCAAGTGTAAATAGGTAGGTAGATAATCACTTTTCGTCGGCGTCGAGTGAAAACCTCGACAGTGCTAATTTCTTTCTAGCAAAACGGAATTTAACATGGAGTTTATATCGCCGACCAGTTACATGACGTCACAGTGCATATCCGATCTCTGCGTCTAATCGCTGTGTATTTGCAGTTTAAAATGATTGTATCATCCGCACTTCTTGGCCGATTTTAATTTCACTTTTGGTGAATATCTCTTTTACGGTATATTCCCTATATTTATTTATTATTATTTGACAATCCTATATTCTTTGTAAGTAATCATGTAGCTCTTTTACCCCACTCTGGAAATGAAGGCGTGAGTGTATGTATGTATTATTTGGCGTTGAATTTTTGTTTAATTTTTTCTACTGGTTTTAGGTGTGTTATCATAACCGCATATGTGGCCTCTTTTCAAGCCACGAGGTTCAAAAGTGACCTAATCACTTACTTATGGAGTTGACTGTACACACAACCTGTATAACTCGTCGCTCACGTGGTCCGTGTGATTTGATTTTAACGACTACGAGATATTAGCTGTACTCGAATGTTAGACAATGTATTATTCGTAATTATTATGCCCCAAACCAGTTCTTGGAATAACGCTTGGTATTGAATGAGGTGGAATTAATTTGCCGCGATAAATCGATTATGTTTAATTATTTGAATTGTTAGATCAATTTCCCATAATCGATTTTTCTTATTAGCAATTTTTTCATTCCTGCTCATGCTTGAATAAGCTTTTCACAGTAGCGATGCATTTTTTTCGATTCGTCATTCAATTCAATGCATCATTTGTCCGAATTTTCGTGTATCCTAGATCAATTTCCGATTAAATTTCTAACCTTTTTAGTGTTGTTATAATACAACCCTAACCTAAAAAACCGCAGTTTAAGTAATTGGAAAATTTAAAAAGTTGCCGGGCTCATTTGATAACCAGTTTAGGGCAAATGAGAATTCGGACAAACGTTGTGTTAGGACAATGTTGTTAGGGATTCTGAGGGACACCCATTTTTTTTTATAGAAATTTTTCCTCATTCTACCTGTTCCGATCTAATGACAAATAGATAAAAATGCGATTGAGAGAAAACCAATTTGGAAATAAAGTGTACAACAGAAAAAAAATCGCCATATAAAATATTTTTTTGAAAATAATTTATTAATTTATTTCATTACAAACCTTCGCGTACACGCGCACAACTGCACTGAAAAAACAAATGGGTTGATTTTACTAAGTTTTATGGTTAAAATAGGACCTACACGTGAGTTTGGTTGAGTTAACCACTAAAAAGGTTGAAGCAACCTTTTCAATGTGTTGTTTTTACTAAGGTCAGGTGTTAACTCAACCAAACTCATAGGTAGGTCCTAAAATTTAGTAAAATCAACCCATTCGGTTTTTCAGTGTGACTAAAGAGTATGTCATCGGAAACATTCATTATTTGTTCAGATAGATAACGACCTTAAGAATGAGGATGATTCATAGAACCTTTAAGGTACAATGTACATATCGTCCCTTTACCTTCTCAACTTCGTATCTGATCGAATAGTTAAATAGGAAAAGCACTCATGTTCCCTAAAAAAAAAAAGACTACTTTCCTATCTAACTATTCGATCAGATAGGGTAAAGTCACCAGTGGTCAGCCAGACCAGTAGTCGACCTTGTATTAATGCAAAGAGTGGGAAATGTATCTTTCGTACTATTCCCACTCATACAACCTATAGACAGAGGCCGATTACAGGCCTCTGGCTGATCACTGGTGAATTTACCCTACGAGGTCGAAGCAAAGGGACGATATAAGTTTAGAGGTCATACACCTGCTCTTATGGGCGCTATCAACAGAGATATCGATTGGACGTTATCGCTATCGGGTTTATAGAGGCTGATAATGGCTGCACCGACCGGTACTTTTCACGACGTGTATATGTATAATGTATAATAATGTATATGGTGTATATATGGTATGTAATTTGTACTTGCAGATAACCAACAATAAGTTACATTAACAAGTATAGTGGCCATCAATAGATTACGTAGGATTATTTGTATCATCGACTTATGTGGGGTATAAATGAAGTATAGGACAGTGCGAGTTCTGTACCTATATTGAGTCCCAGGTAGGCCATTAAAGCTACGGTTCAATAGGTAATAAATACGTGTTTCTTTATTCGTTTATTGGACATATCTTTCACGTTTAGACAAGGAAATTGATCGTCGTAGCATAGTATGTGGTTATTTACATACCAACTATTTATTACATACAAACCACTCACTCACTCATTGCCACTTCGCATTATAAAATATTTAATGTTGCAGAGATACACGCCAATTCTACGCAGACGAAATGACATTTCAAAACGTTCCTAAAAAGAATTAATTATTCTACAACAAAAAACCCAACCCCAATTCAAACAAAAAATTTACCACCGAAAATGGCAACACTTTGGGTGTGTCACACACATGCCGGCAAAGGTTGCTTCGCACGTGGAGACTTCTAAAAAATACGAAACATACAGGTGCTATGTGCCTCCACTTTTTTACTAGTATTGGATACACGTTTCTTACTACAAACCTGATGGATGGCATAATTGCCGTCAGCAAAAACATTAACATGGGTTAATAACCCGATTGACGCCCGTCATGAGTCCGAGAACTAATAATGTTTAATAGAAACTATATGTCCTTGATTCCTATTTGACGCTTCAATTGGGCAAATCAGGAACAGTTGTTAGAATACAAGACAAACAAACTTACCTATAGATAGGCAAGTAGCCAGAATAATACTCGAAAGTAGTGGGTAGAGAATAGTGGCAATTATTAGACCCAACAATTGATTTACCAGGTATATACACAATGCTATATTGGGTACTTATTTACCTGTTCAAATCTGGAAATAAATGAATAATACTTTTTTGAAGTCATTACTGGACTTTGAAAGTTCATGAAATGAGATCCCAAGGTAAGGTTTAAAGATGTTACAAAAAAAAAAGTGATATGAATACCTGACTCAGAATAAATTGTATTCAAATGTCTGTTTGTCTCTCTTATGGATTTATGATTATGATTTAATACAATAAAAGTAGAAAAAGGTAGGTACATAAATGTTGCAAGACCATAACTAGCATTTGCAAATAGAAGATTAGAATTGCAAAACTCCAAGATGATAAAAATGTATGGTTTCTTTACATTTGATAAAAATTGTAAAATTCCTATGACCATGGCCCGATTGGGCAGCAATTGCGAGCACTGTAAAAATGAACTGGAGCCTCTATCTAATCAGAGCAAACAACGTAGGGCTCCTGATAAGATACTATAAAATAAACATTATCATATTAAGGCTAATAGGTACTTTACTATCAGTAAGTTTGTAACAATCATTCAATAACATTTCTTTAAAATTTGCACCAATGTTATTTTTATTATATAGTTATCTTGCACTTGGCAACAATTTTTCTAGTATTGGAATTATAATATCCTTAGTAGTATTATAAATGTACTGTTTGTTTGTTTGTTTTTCTACCATCACAGTTCAGTGGTTAGATCAATTGACATGAAACTTGGAAATGATTAAAAAAAATGTATCAGGGGACTATGTCCCACCAATTGGCCTAGTCCCAAACTAAGCTCTTGGGCTTGTACTCTGGGTAGTAGACGATAAACTCACCTAGATAGAGAAAAATATCCAAGATTCAGAAAAACACACATGTCTGAATTTTAAATTGAACTTCGGACTACTAACTTCGTAAACGAGGTCACCAACTAGGCTAACATGCCATTAAAATTGTAATAACATGCCATTAATGTCGTAATGTTTGGAGAGTTCATAAGAATATAGCGATAAAGAACTTTTAAGTAGTCGAGTTTTAGGCGAAATATAGGTGCAAATGAAGAAATCATTTGTTTAATGGTGTTCTCAAACCATAAAGATGTACCACCACCACTTTACATGTATATAAATGGTGGGATTCATCATACCAATATAATACTGCTGGCCCTAATTTTATAACAGTTTCCCAAAAAGATAGACATTTTATAATAATGTTTAGTTTGTAATTTGTAAATAAATACATAAATAAACATGACCTGTTGCTCTTTTAAAGTGAAAAAAAAAACGATTAAACAAACAAACTTTAATATTAAAAAACAT
Source organism: Acleris laterana (assembly GCA_963966035.1). NCBI lineage: Eukaryota > Metazoa > Arthropoda > Insecta > Lepidoptera > Tortricidae > Acleris > Acleris laterana. The sequence goes on from OZ014445.1 coordinate 15,022,725, forward strand.
GTTACGTCATAGAAAATTTGATTTAGAAAATTCACAATCAATGGCGAAAAAGTTTGTCAACAATCAGTTTTATTATCCGACTATTTACCGATGTAAATTTCTAGTGTAATAATGTCTGGTTAAGAAATCCCTCTGTAAATTACCTATATGGCTCATAATTATTATAAATAATATGTTATGTAGCATCACATTATTGTTATGAACTGTCACAGATGTGTCATTTGTGTTAAAGAAACAAACATAACTAAGCAATGAAACATTTAACAAATCATTATACCTACCTATAAAAAGTTTTGGGAGTAAAATAATATGTAACACCTTAAATGATGGATGGCCCATTCTTGTTGTTTACACCACTATAACCATCAACAAAATTATTAGGAGAAAACAGAATTAATTCAAATCACCTACAAACATACTAACTGAAATAGTTATGGGTAATGTTTATGTTTTGCACAAGTTTTATTATCATCACCATTTAAATTGGGTGGTTGTATATTTAAGGTACGTACCTTGCGGAAGGCAAACAGTTCATTCTGAAGCTTCTGTCTCTCAGCTGAGGGCTGCTGGCCCTTCCCTCGTATGAACTTTAGCATCCTACCAGCCTGCAACAGAAACACCACTTAGCACTTGTCACGGGCACCACGGGCCCTGCAGACGCAACAGACACCCCAGCCTACCATTATTGCATGTACCGAGACGCGACCACTAGCACTGCCACTCCGACCGGCATCGAGAAGCCGACTGACTTACTCCGTGAGCCTACACCTCGAGCCTCACAAACATCGCCGCGGCTCCTCCCCGTACGTGACAAAAACACGAGATTCACTCGGAATCGCTAGATAACCGACACGCAGATAAAACAATCGATAAACTGAACACTGCTTAAACTTGAAATTTCTACAATCCTAAGTTCAAAACGAGATAACCATCGATACAGGCAACGCCTGTCTGAGGTTATATGCACGGCATTAAACACTGTATTCGCGGTACAGACACTATTAAGATAGGGTAAACTTAAAGAGAACGCCACTTTACATACCTGGAGACGACAGTTTGAAGAGTTTTAGTGATAAAATCCAAAATTAGAGGAATGACAACTCACAAGCGGCGTCAGAAATACACACAAACATGAATAATAGCATGCACTCACGAATTCACAGACGCACGCACGCAACGCAACACACCCACACTAGCGAAGTGACGTGACTGACTGATTTTTAGTGTTGTCATTACAAACATACAAAAAACCGTAAACAACAATTCTCTTAAAAAACGTCATACTTATCCAAAGAGAAAAGTAATGAATAGAGTAGAGATGTCCCTTGTAATCTTTATTCCGTTTGAATAGTAATTTAAGGTGAAACAAAAAAACATAGATCATGACCACCACCTATTTTTCAAACGGGTATCCAAAATAAAAGTTTCTGAAGCTATCTAATTTTACGGTTGACATTTAATATAATTCTTAGACATTGTAAATTTTTCCTTGTCCTATAATAAAATTAACCTAAATTATAATGAAACTGAAGAAACTACCCCTTTGATAACTCATAAAAATAAGTATAAAACTCGTTTCTTGATCTTTAAAATGTATGAAACCTTGTGATGGCGTTCAAAACTTTCTAGGAATACCAAAATTTACGAATAAGATTTTACACTGGTAGCCCCAGTTACGTTCTGAAGTTTTGCTACGAGCAGCAAATACAAATGTTATTTGAAATGTAAAATTATTAAAAAAATACGCTTAAGTTTAGGATATTTTTGTATTAATATAGAATAACCCCTTTTTTCATTACCTATTAGGTATTACACTTTTATAATTATATCTCGAATAAATGAAAAGAAGCATGTCATTTCAATTTATAGTATTTGAACGTTTTCAGTTATAGACGCGTTCAGAGTTTACAAGTATTTTCTTCAATCCGCGTTCGATGTTTAAAAAAATTAAGCATTGCAAAAAAGAGTTTGACAGGAGGAAACTACAATAATAAAATTATTCTCATGGCCGAAACGTAATAGTACATTGTGTATTAAGGGTGGTAAAGAAAGAATTACAAACGAGAGTCTGTTAGAAGCCCGAAGCCGAAGGCTGAGGGCTTTAATGACTCGAGCTTTGTATTTCCTGTACCACCCGTGTAACATACAATGTTTTTCATCACAATTGCGAGGAAATGAAATAAAATCAGACAAAAGATCATATTTTTAACTTATTAGCGGCAGACTACATCATTGTCTGTGACTTACCACAGATAATGTCAAACGTGTTCGGAGTCCGATTCTAGTGACATATGAGATCAATAGTTTATTATGCGAGATTGTTAGGAAATAGTATTCAACTGACATTTCATCTCGAATGAAACTTCATATCGAATGGCACAAGAATTGGGGTCCTGACGTATTGTGATAGTTTGAGTCCACTTATAATATTTAAAAAAAAAGCTATTACGCACTTTAGTTACGTAATGGTAAAAAAAGGCCCGCGGGTATTATTTTGGATTTACGGTCGATTTTTCTAGCATGTTAGGACACTATTTACGAGCAAGTGTGATGAAAACTAAGATTATGTTGCCAATTTCGTTACGAACTGCGCTCTAATATTTTCCCAATTTTTTTTTTCGCTCATAGTACCTAGTGAAACCCAAGTGTAACCAAATAATTCTATATGCCGTGCGTCAGTCCCGCAAAAACTCGAGAATGGCTTGATCTTAGTTAATAAGTTATGTTATGTAAGGTTTTTACTCCCTTTTTAGGACCACACCCTCGTTTGAATATCTTAGTTCTAATTCACTCTTAATTTTTGTTGTATCGTAAAAACGGTAAAAAATACTTAAGCGTCAAATTTGGTAGGTACCTATGATTATAGTAAGTACAAACATACCCTGAAGAAAAACAACTATTAAGTACAAAAAAATGGTCACACTCACGGGTTGGGAATTCAAATCCGAATATAATTAACAGTAAAACACAACCGATATGGCTTACCGATGTACCTGCCCTGATGACATTTTTTCGAAGCGCGGGAACCAATCAGCGTAGCGTGGTTGTATTCTGTGCTATTATTGGTTATTAGTGACGCCATGTTGACGCGCTCCCACGTGTCAGTTAGTCAGCCGTCAAACGTTCGTGAGTGAGATGGAAAAAATAGATGCAATTGAATTTGCACCTTAAAACTATTAGGTACTAGTCTGATCGTGGGTTTTAATCGTGCTTTCGGAAATCATCGGAATCCTTGTTCGTTTCTGAGCGAACGAAGATTCACGACACGCCATATCGTCGGTGAAACTGCAACACCGCGTAACTTATAAATCAACGTTCTATGGTGGGTCAACAATTTGATTGTACACAACTATGGTGGACCTAATTCGCTGCTTAAATGCTAAAGCGCCTCAAAACAAAAACCGACATAGTTTGATTTAAAACTTAAAGTATATAGCATTCCGAATTTAAATGCAACACAAACACATTTTGATTTGAGGCCCTTTAGTATTTGAGCAACGCTATGCTAATATAATATAAAAAAATTATACCTGTGGCTCTATTCTGCTCGGTAAACTCATATCGCTTTTGGCAATTGAAAAATCGTAATCGTTATCGTTTGGTTATCGCACTGTCAACATATTGTCAACGTTTTGACAGTTCTTTTATATGTAAGTATACCTACTTGACAGTAATGGCGGCCGAATATGTGTTCGAATCAAAAACGAAAAAATAACACGTAAAAAGCGATATGGTTTTCCCAAATAGAGTAAAGCGGGGTAGAATTAATTCAACGGAAAAGCGATAACAAAAAAATAAACAAGTAACCGCAGGTAAATTAAACAGAGTTCAACGCTCTGATTCGGGAAAGCCTCTGCCCGCGGGCGAAAAGGGAACTCAGTGAAATTGAATATTTTCTGGGCGATATTAATTTCGGCAGGCTCTGTCGTATCAATGAGTTATTCAACTCTCGTTTTTCTCGCATTGAATATCGTTGGTTAGAAGTTGAAAACTTTTTAGTAGGTTTGGAAAACGTTAGTAGGTACAACATACCTACCTAGTTAGTGTGATTTAGACGTATAACTTGGCATAGAGACTGATCGATCCCACAGTCAAACTGTGTAAACGGTTTTGTGGGACATAATAATATGTTCCTATATGTGATGTAATTTCATCTTATTTTCATAATAAATAAATAATAAATAGTAGTCATCAAAATTAGCGCATGTACGGAATTAAAATGTACGTAAATAATAACGAATTAAAGCCCGTTGGTTATGTACAGTCAGTAGATAAAGTAATATTTTTTTTAATTTTAATTTATTTCCTCTAATAAAGTACACTTTTGTTTTAAAACAATCTTCGCCAAACTGCGGTAACAGTTTGTTGGCGAATTTGAAAACAACAGTCTGGTGAACAGTCGAAGATCTCAACATTATCAATACACGCTCTTATTCTTTTTGCAACAGAATCGTGTATAGATCATTTTGTCCTCTTCATCTGGCTACTTACTTCTGTAAGTATTACTCCATCACGGTCTGTTGCGCAGACGCGCCCCATAATCAACCGACATAAGATACCCAAAAAAGCCAAACTCCAAAGTGAAACACCAATAATTTGAACCCCACCTAATACGAGTAACGAACCTTTTATAACGAACGCAGAACAAGTTTGCATTCAACGGACGGTCCACGTGTTCACCGTAAAGTTTAGATTAATTTAATTAATAAGGTTTCTACGAGTATGAAACAAAGTTTCTCAGCAACGAGTTATATGTAGAAGGCTAAAGGCAAGAGGACACCGAATACGTAATTGTCTCTAGCTTATACTATGACCGTGTGAGCGAGAGGTGAACACAATACTGACTTTAACCATGTAAGGAAATGCATTTGGATTCAGAACCGAAAACATGACATCGGGGCCGTTTTAACCCTTAAATGCATAATGATGTAGATCTACATCGTATATTTTAAAGTTTAATTTCAAACGTACATTTTAAGTAAATTTCAATATTAGAATTTATGCAGTAAAATTTTTAGCTTTGTCAAAATTCAAATTTGGAAATGAACTTTAAAGGCGCGTTCGATTTTCGAAACGCTATGCATTTAAAGGTTAATAGGAAATGCAGGACGCTTAGCATTTGATTGCCAAAAGAATAACCACTCTATGAGAAAACGACCCTCGAGAGTCGAGAGCGAGACGATATGACGGGCATAATGCTTCCATTTTATTGGTGTAAGGTTAATAAGAAGGACGTCGATAATTGGTAAAACAATGGTATTGTGTTTTCAAATATTATTGAGATGTGTATAAGTAGCTGCACACTTTAGTACCTTGTCGCTTCAACGTTTTGCAGAATACTGCAACAGCTCAAACGTGACGTGACATTAAAGTGACATAGCACAAGCGTTATTACATAAGAAATATTTAACTTTGTTAGTTGTAATGTTCTGTTGTAGGTAGGTATTTATGTATGTTCCAGGTAGAACTCGCGAACGAATGGTTCTATTTCGTAATCATTTGTCCTTCTTAGATATAGAGTAGATATAAAAACTTCAATGACTTTGAAATCTCACAATATATTTCGTATGATTGTTGTATTGTGAAAAAGAATAGTGGTCGCGAGTTCCTTGTTATCATTAAAGGTCCAGCGTATTTTATTTTCAGAAAAAGTATCATGTCTCCGATGACCCAATTTCTGTCTTAAATTCATTGTTTCCTATCACGGAACAAACCGACGCAATCGTTATCGTTCCGCGACTTAATTATATCGTTGGGGTCGCAAGAAACATTGTAAATCATTGGGGGTATATTTAGAGGTACCTTTCGAAATAAATACCCAGAGAAACATATTTTTAACAAAAGTCTTTTTTCTCACGAGATTTTTTTCGTCGAACGTACTTTAATTACTTGCATGAATAAGCATATCGAGATGAATTTGACGAGTCTAAACTTCATGGGTAAGTACAGCCAGAGATCCTGTTGCCACCACCTCCCGACTTCATCATAAGATCAGTTCTTAACACTATATTACGCATTGTCATCAGTTATCAGGTCATCAGATTTGAACATCTGTAGGTATTCCAAATTTGAATCTTTTTTACTGTCAAGAATTGGGTCAAAATGAATAGCAAGATTTGAAAGAAAAACTAACAGACATATCACATGCCTATATTATGCCTATAATATTTGAGGAGTTCTATCAATTCCTCATAAATCCCCTCATCGCATTGTGACTTGGCGACAATGGGACCGCCTCGAGAACACCCTTTCAAATAAAAAACTTTTTTCTCAATCGGTAAACAATTGATGGAGAAATCGCAATAAAAAAACATACCTATAGGCGAATATAGAACCTCCACCTTTTTTAAGCCGGTTAAATCGCTGCTTAAATGCTAAAGCGCCTCACAACAAAAACAGACGTAGTTTGATTTAAAACTAAAAGTATAATAGCATTCCGAATTTAAATGCAACACAAATACATTTTGATTTGCAGCCCATTAGTATTTAAGCAACGAAATATAGAATTATTTCAATTTGATGTCAACCTTTTACCAATTAAGTATTTATAGCATTATTTATAGTAGTTTATGCAATAGTTGTATAAGAGAGGTCAAAAAATATGAGTGGCGTGTGTTACGATGTGAGCCGAAGGCGAACATCGTAAAGGTAAGCGCCACGAGTGTTTTTTGACTTAGTTATACACCGTTGCATACAATACTTTACGGTTTCAAATGAAATGCAAAACTAAGCGAAAAAACTTACAAACGAACGAACGAAGTAAAGAACAACAAACGAGCGGGAAACAAGAAAATGACAAAATATGTGTCTATGGTTTACTTTGTTTTTAAATTGACGGAATGGAAAATAGAATTATTTACAATTCCAAAACATTTTAATTTGACCAATCAGAATACTTCACCAAATTAAATCCACCAATCACAATACACATCGACTGTCAAACGGAACGATAGGTTCTTTTAGGTACGTGTTTCTCTTTAACTAATTTAAATTTTTTAAAAAAACTTTGTATTTCGTATCAACCAACCAGAATACCAGAAACCAGCTATTTTAAAATCAACCAATCAGGTAATTGAAATCATTTCTCAAAACATTAGGTGATTTATAGTCCCTATTTCACAATCGTTAAAATATGATTAAATCGATTGTGCAACGCTAAGCTTTGGCAGCTGGCCGTATCGTTTTATCTCAAAAACGCACAAGTGCTGTTTTGGGGCATAGACAAGATAGACTTTTCTCTGGATTATTCTGCGGACATATTATGTATGTTCTTATATTAGTGTTCGTGACTATATAAATGACAGATAAAAGTACAGGAGTAGGAAAAGTAAGTAATAGTTAGGTAAGTAAAGCCTTCTAGTATTTTACTTTGGTTCGACATCAAATCTTAGAAATCCATCCAATCAACTCGAAAAAGCAATCAAAGGATGCCTATATAGTTTACAATCCGTATTCTGAACACTTCTATTTTTATTACCATCTTATTACTCAATACTGCTAAGGCGCCTGCATAAAATGTATGAGCAATATTTCTACGGCTGAGGTATTACGTTGGAGGGATTGTGGCAGGAGCCGCTGCCAACAGTGCATTATGAACCTGTGAAATATAATATTACGTGTAGGTAGCGCTGCCGTGTCGCCATTTTGATAAATGAATTTAGCTGGTTGTATTGTGGGGGAGAAACTGGACGGATATCTTGGATGTGCCAGAGTAATTCACGAAAATGACTTAAATAGCTTACCAACTGGGCCCCTTATTCCACGTTGTTTCAAGCCGTATCGTTATAATATTGTTAACGTTATGGACTAGCATAAACCATGCTCGCTACCGTCATTAGTTTTTTGTTAATTCTAATTAACTGTGCTGAAAAGGCAGTATTAATAGGATAACGATTGGTTAAAGATCCTCCTATCACGGTATGTACGTTCGGTACTGTCTGTTGAACTTGTATCGTACGTAGTACCAATGTAATGGGACAAATTCAAATTCACAAACCCAGAATAATGTAATCAAAGACAAATGCCACACGACTTAATGAGTTTCCCCATTAGGAAGTTGCTTCTCAACCCACACGTGTTACATGCAATCGTGCAGCTGTGTGAGAAGAGGTTCCTACTACGGCCAATTCGAAACTTCTCATGCTATTCCGTCCGCTCTTCTCTAATAGCTAAGTCAAAAGAACGGGACAGAGCTAGTGACTACTGAATTAATTTTCGGAATAGGGTCCTAGAGATCGGCGGCGTCTGGCTGCGGTTGGCATGGCAACATCGATTGCGGCGCATCTTGCACAACACACCCAATAAGGCTTTCTTGGCCACTTAGCCGGTGTCTGTGTTATAGCGCCCGACTAGTTGCATTCTAGATAGTACAGAGTAAATGTGGGCGAAGGGACTTTAGAAAAATGGATATTAGAATTATCGCTGCGGGGTGAATATTCGGGCGTTCCAACCACCGTCATTATTCTCTTTAATACATTGACGAAAATAACGATAGCTATCAGCAACTTTTGATGTCAAAATCAGCGGACCCGGGGGTAGTATCCATTCCATTTAAAATAACAAGAAAGTTATTGAGTTTATATTGAATAATATGCGAAAACAATAATGACGGCGGTTGAAACGCCAAATATTCACCCTGCGCCTTTACGAATATGTACCTATGATAAGGACTGCCAGGGCAAGTTATCCAAAGGTGACAATATGATAACAAGGCCTCTAATCTAGACGGTAAAAAACCATAACGTGTTTGACCCGTTATCGTATTGCCAACTTGGTGATAGCTCTTATTTACTGGAGAGTGACGTGTGAGTTAAAAACAATGCATTAACAGGTCAAAGACTATATGGTTTCTACTGCCTATAATAGAGAACCTGCAACTCCTACTAAACCTAAGTAAAAATAATTGCTCATTTCTGAAAAAGGCTAAAAGTGTATACATGTCTATGTTGCCGTCTGTACAATCGACAGCAATGTCAACCAAAATTGCTAAAGTAAGTACCTACTTTTGACGTAAACTATACATACAATATTGGTAAGCCATCCTAAATATCAGTTATTTTAGTTTGTTAGGTAGTTTCCCATTCTCTAACTACATGATGAAATTCGAAAAGGTATGCATAAAGAAAACACTGGACGAAGATCGATATTTTCAGTTTTTTTTTATTCAGGTCCATAAAACCCCTTTCACCAACACATGTGCCTAATCTTCTTTACATAGTATAAAACAACGTCATTTCATGGCTGTATGTACACTTAGATCTTTCAAATTATACAATGGATTTTAATGCGGTTGTCATTAATTGTTATAGGTAGTTGATTCATGAGGAATGTTGTATGTAAAATAAATTGTACGGGTGTTATACAGTCACGAGATTTAATTTGGTACCCACCATAGGTCCAAAGTCAATCTGACATTCTACAACAATAAGGTTGAGTTTCCTAAAAGTTACAAATAACTTGACATCTCTAATGACATTGACGACTTCAAGCATATTTTTCTTGAAATGGGTCCCAAAATAACGCTCGTGACCGTACAAGTAGAAAACTCGCATAGGTATACCTACCGAAGTAAAGTGAGGGCGGGTCGCAAAAGTAAAGATAAAGATAAAGATAAAGATAATTTATTTGTAAAACATGAGTAAGTTTACATAATGGTAATAAGTTTATAATAATGTCCGTCATGTTTTCCCTTTCGGCGTACAAATTCAAATTCACAATAAAAATGTCGGGCCCCCCGCCGGCTAAAAGTACCCCTATACATTTTAAAAGATCTGTATAAAATATGTCCCTTCACTCATAATTATCTTAGCACGGGGAAAAGATTCCCGATGCGAATTATTCAAAACATCGAGATCAAAAGCCGGCCAAATTAAATTCCAGTCTGGCGTCTTAGAAAAGCCGAACGAAAATACCTTTACAAAACGGGAAGAAATTAAATCAAACCCTGACATTTACTTTAACGGGTTTTCTTAAATTGGATAGCCATTTTGCAATACGAAGTGCGGATAAATGAGGGCGATCAATTGTTTTAAACAGCGATTCGCAACCTTTCTTTGACCAATACTCTCGAAATAATCAGTCATGTGGCCCTAGACAAGATGCAAACGTCGTTGTTATCTAATAGAATTGAAGTAACAGTATGTATATGTAATTTTTTTATTGGACAAAACTCAGAAATTGAAATACAATATTTATAGAATAGGAATGTACAAAGGCGAACTTATCCCTTTTAGCTAACTTTTGTGTGATTGAGGATAATAAATAACAAAAGTAGAATGTGGCAACGAGTAGACATAAGTACAAAAACAAAGTTTACAGAAACTCAAACAAAACAATAGAAACAGTTTTCAAAAATCGTTTACGTTCTTCTGCATATTGTCTAGGGCAACTTTACCACATTGTATTAGCTATCCTGCTTTGATATTGTAATTATAGTGTTAATGATAGAACCATTGCCTTTCAGAGATTTGAACCCTCTGCTCCCAGCTACCCACATTTTCAAAACTTAAAAGTCTTTGTTTTTCTATCTTCCCCGAAAGTAAAATTAAGATTCGATAAGAAAGCCGAAACCTATTTATAATTATGTTTCTACTTTCATATATTATGCTATGTATAACTCAAAACCTCTGTTATATTGTTAGCGGACTACCAGAGATACCGTGGGTTGCGAACTCCTCAGTAGGTAGAGCACGAGTTAGACGATGTTATTTAAATTTTAAAGCCGCATTTAAATTCAAAGGGCAACTAGTCTATTACATGTTAAAGGAGCGCTCTTCTTTTTTTAATTTATCCCTGTCTTTACTAACATATAAATGCGAAAGTGTCTGTTTGATTGTTCCATTTTAACGGGGTTGCGTCTCAGCCGGCCAGCGTGAAAGGTGTGTGTGTGTTAATAGTTGTAAAATGATACTTTTCAACACGAAGGAAGAAGGAAAAGTGATAAATATCGTTGATACAGACAAAATCGTGAGCGAAAGCAATTGAAGAAAAAGAAGCGTTGAAAAAAAGCCGTGTTAATCAAATATACATATACAAGATAATTTATTTAAACTAGGTATTTATCGAATTTTATTTCACAGAAAACAATTCATAGAATATTCGGTAGGTAGGTACAGTCAACCAATTTGATTCCTAGGCCACTATGGACTTTGTCAACGTTGTAAACCAAATCATAGGGAGTCTCTTACGTTTTGGTTGACAACGTCACTTTAACATAGTCCAAAGTGGCCTAGAAATCAAATTGGTTGACTGTACTAATATTTTCTCTTGGAGTAATTCGACTTTATCGATTGTTAATTGTTCTCAATTGTATTTTCAGAAATTAAATATCGGTGATTTAATAGTACTCAATTTAATCGTTTGAGGTTATGAAAAGTCGATAAGATATCACAAGATAAGATAAGATAATCATTTGAAATGAAAATATAGGAAACGTTGACTTTGAACTGATATTCCATTAAAAGTTTGTCGATATTTCAACGATTCGAATTGTCGCTGTTTGTTATGTTTTTTGTTCAATTTAGATTAGATTTAAGTCAAGCCCTCTGAAAATCAGCGCCGCAGTTTCACTCCGGCACAATGCTGAGAGGGATCCTGTTCAACGTAACGTCTTCTTTTCACTTTATATTATTCTATTCGACTAAGGGAATATGGGCCCGTTCAGACGGACAGCATTTCAACTGCAACCCAGCTGCAAAGTGGCAGTTCCGGGGCTGTTCTGATGCAGTTGGTCCAACTGCATCAGAACAGCCCCGGAACTGCCACTTTGCAGCTGGGTTGCAGTTGAAATGCTGTCCGTCTGAACGGGCCCTAAAGGCTGTGTAGTACTGTTAGGCGATGGGCTTGCAACCTGTCACTAATACACTGGTAAACATCTTAGCCTAATTGAGCAAAATGTGGTAACAGAATTATTAACAAGTTTTTAGAGTTGTTGGTAATTCTGTAGCTCTGCCTACCCCACTCTGGGAATAAAGGCGTGAGCTTATGTATGTATGTATGTATGTATGTATTCTATTCTGTGTTCTTCTGTGTTCGTTGAATTAATTTTATCTAGGGCTGCTTTTTCAATCTCCAGATAACACAATCTGTCAGGTAAATTGTAGCTCTATCCTTTTCCTTGTCATAAGAAAGATAAGGACAGAGCTACAATTTACCTGACAGATAATGTTATCTGGAGATTGAAAAATCAGCCCCTAGTCTTCCACTGTCTTTAACCTGTTATCGTAATGTCAACGTGTTGATAGCTCTTATTTAGTTAACAGTAATGGCGGCGGCGGTCGAGTAACAAACAATACCATATCACGTTAAAGGCAACGAGGCCCCAAGGCCTGTGTTCCCCACGGTAAAACGATATTGCTCTTATATATATAGTCCTCCTCATCGATTTCGATGACGGCGACCCTGACTTTTTTTTTTAAATACGTAATAGAATACCTATAATATTTATAAAATTTATTTCCTAGCGTGAGCTCTAATGTGGCTCGCTAGACCGATCTTAGTTTTAAATACTTTGTCACAAGCTACGCAATAGAGCTGGCCCTGCAAGTTGTAAGTGTAGGTATAAGAGGGCTTGGGTCTTTCTTTTTGATTTTGGCGTTTTAAGTCAAGCGTTTTTAGCCGGTGGTTTTAGCGTTTATTGCTCTTGACGTGTTACCGTATGTTCCAAGAGGTTTTACCTTGTTGAATAGAGGCCTTGTGTGTCTGTAGCGACATTTTCTTATTCAAAGACACATCCAATAGCTTATATGGGGTGTCCTCGAAGCCCTGACAGTATTAATTCCCGCTTAATTAAAGTTAAAAGCGTAAATATTTGGGCACGTCTTGGCATTACCATAGCAAAGCAGATTCAGAAAAGTAAACCGTAACCGTTTCAAATCTTTTGATCTATTGAAGTGTATGATTTATTATTATTAACGAGGTAAATATTAGGTCCTTACCTATGAAATTGGCGTTTTATATAGAGAATTTTAAGAAAACGGTGGTTTTCATTCATTTAATTTTATTATTTAGTAACGTCAAATGCAAACCAAACAAAATTCTGTCAGAAATATTGGACACTTCTAAGCTATATTATTCATATCTTATTTGCTTAAAAATAGTTAGCTTCATAAAACTCTGCGTAGTTGAAACACTTGAACTCGGAGCACATGAAAAGAGTTGACTTCACAATTTTAAACATTAACCCTCTTACTTATAAACGTAATAGCTTAATGGCTTGGAATAGTTTATGCCATGCTTTGTCACTTTCAAGCAATCGTAATCATAATCGTAATCGTAGCAAGTGGAAAGAAGTGGTCTCTGCCTACCCCTCTGGGAAACAGGCGTAATTTAATGTATGAGGTATGTATGTTGTCACTTTCTGTCAGATGCAAATGTCACAATTACAGATAAGGACATAAACTATTCCAAGCTTATTTCACGTGTATAAGTAAGAACCATTATTATTTGTATCTAAAACCTTTGTAACATAGTGTTTTAATGAAATTTGAAATCAATTAGGAAGTTAAAGTTGAAATGAATAAATACTGTAGGAAAACACCTAAAAAAACGCCAATTTCATAGGAAATCGCCAATATTATTTGTAGTTTAAATTGTTATTCTATCATACGAAGTCTCTTACGTTTTGATTGATTACGACACTTTGACATAGTCCAAAATCGAAGCGACGACACGACTGCATTTTTCCGCCAATACACAGCTTAGCGCGGCGTGTTACGCCGCAACCCCTACTTGCTCAGACGTATGGTATGGTATGGTATGGTATGGTGATGGACTCCTTTTTCCGCACTTAGCCCGTGTATGTCGGGCCATTGTGCGTAGGGGTGCCGGCTAGTAGTCTAGCCAGCCTAACTCCGACCAGAAGCGCAGGATCCTCCTGGTATCTCCACAGGCTTCTCGGAGTGACCTCGGTGTCTTGAGGATTTCAGTCCGTTGAGCGGCTACACCTACGCATTCCAGGATTACGTGGGGGGCTGTTTCGTCAGCCGACAGGCATCCCCTGCATAGGGGGCTGTCGGTCATACCTAGAACATACAAATGTTTGTTAAGCAAGCAGTGACCAGTAATGTTTCCTACAATTATTCGTAGGGCATGTCTATCTAGTGATAGGAGACGCTTAGTTAGACGCGCGTCCGGGTGTGGCACAGTTTCCCTTGATTGTCTACATGTACTGGTATTTGCCCATTGATTGGCATGTTGTTCAAGTGTTCTGTGACGTAACCATGACCTTAGCTGGTTAAATGCTAATGGAAGCATTGGAGCGGGACCGATCGCTGGGCGGTCTGATCCTCTCCTGGCCAGCTGGTCAGCTGCATCGTTACCTAGAGATCCACTATGCCCCTTTATCCATTGTAGCGTGAGTTGGTTATTTGAACCTATCAACTCCAATGCTGAGTGGCACTCTAGTATGAGCCCGGAATGTATTATTTTGTTGTCTAGGGCTCGTAGTACCGCAGCGCTGTCAGAAACAATTCGTATCTTTTGGTCTTTGATACCTCGCCTGGCTACTGCCTTGGCAGCCTGTAGTATGGCAATACATTCACATTGGTATATGGAGCTGTATTCGCCTAAGGCTGTTGATATGTTGATGTTAATTTCGGGTGAGTACACTCCTGCACCTGTTCCCTTTTTCGTCTTTGATCCATCCGTATAGATGCGTAGTTCATGTATACTGGACTGGTCAGTGGGTTCCTCAGCTAGCTGGATGGTGTAACTTTTGTTGAAGTTGTGTTGCTTGGGTACCTTGTCATTAGGAGCGGCTATCAGTGGTTGATATGCAATTGCCTCCTGAAGGACTACGGTATGGGTCCCGTTTGTAACACCCCAGAGGTTGAGGGATTTTAGTCTGATGGCTGCTACCGCCGCCTCCTGTTGGATGAAAAGGTTTAGGGGCGGTAGACCCAGCAGTATCTCCAGCGCCGCTGTGGGTGTAGTTTTCATGCAACCTGTGATAGCTACGCAAGCTAGTCTTTGAAATTGTTGCAGTTTATTCTTGGCCGTGGTCAGTTTGGTTCTGGGCCACCAGACCACAGCACCATAGGTGATAACAGGTCTGATCACTGCCGTGTATAGCCACATGGCAATTCTTGGGTGTATACCCCAGGTTCTGCCAAGTAACCTTTTACACTGCCAGAATATGACACAGGCCTTTTCTAGTTTGTTATCTAAGTGTTTGTTCCATAGCAGTTTGTCATCCAGGATGACTCCTAAATACTTGACCTCTTTGGAGAGAGTCAAGGTCGTGCCTAGGAGTTTCGGTAAACTTAGGTTATCAATGACCCGTTTCTTTGTGAAAAGTACTAGTTCGGTTTTTGATGGATTTACTGACAAACCATGTTCGGAGCACCATCGTTCGACGATTTTGAGAGCCCCCTGCATGAGGTCGCATAGGACTGACTCAAACTTTCCCCTTACGAGGATAGCTACATCGTCTGCATAGCCTACAGTGTAGAAGCCAGCCTCGTTTAGTGAGCGGATTAGGTCATCCACCACGAGGTTCCACAGGAGCGGTGAGATGACTCCTCCCTGCGGACAGCCCCTCGATACAATGGCTCGCGTGGTGCTATTGACTGTTACCTGTACCGCCCTTTGTCTAAGCATGTTGTCGATCCATCCCGAGACGGTATGGTCGGCGCCATGGCTAAGTAGGGCGTGGCTTATGCTGTTGAATTGCGTCTTGTCAAAAGCCCCCTCGATGTCGATGAAGGTTGCAAGAGCTGATGATTGTGTTGATAGTGCATTTTCTATGGGTGAAATGATGCTGTGTAGTGCTGATTCTGTTGATTTACCTGAACAATAGGCATGCTGTTGGTGGTGAAGAGGGTAATGCGCCAGAGCCCCGTCTCTGAGATCCCGGTCACAGAGTCGTTCCAGAGTTTTCAGTAGGAATGACGTAAGGCTTATTGGTCTGTATGATTTGGGCTGCGTATAATCACTCTTACCTGGTTTGGGTATAAATACCACTTTAACTTCTCTCCATTTTGTGGGGACATAGCGGTGCCAGAGACATGCCTGGTAAATCTTGACTAGGTGTGGTGCCACAATATCTTGGCACCATTGTAAGAGTCCCGGAAATATGCCATCTAGGCCTGCCGCTTTAAACGTCGAGAAGCTGTTGATTGCCCATGTCACTTTCTCTAGTGTTACTATTCTTTGGGCAGTATTGACGGCCTCAACAGCTGGTTGTTCAAAAGTCTGCTGGGTCGTGTCTTCCCATGCTGAGTCTTCCGTAACTGTACATCCTGGGAAGTGTGTATCAAGCAACAACTCGCACATCTCACTATTTGTGGTTGTGTAGTTGTTGTCTGGTTTTTTCAGTGAGCCTAGGTTTCGATTCGGTTCGCTGGATAAGATGGTTTTTATCCTGGCTCTGGTTTTTGCTCAGACGTATCAGTCCCCGGCAACAGATCATCACTTAGGTACTTATACCGTGTACGTGTAAGACGCGCACACATACAACCGCGATTTCATCGGTGATACCAGCGCAACTAACAACACCATCAAGTTGCAAAATATACCTTACCAGTATTACTTGTTAAGGCGTTTTTTTTTTTATGGCATAGAGAAGACCAACGAGCACACAGGCCACCTGATGGTAAGTGGAAACTGTGACCCATAGACATTTGCATTCACAAGATTGCAATGCAATCCTAAGACTGCAAATGCGTTGCCAACCCTGAGGACTAAGATGGAATGCCTCTATGCTAGTCATTTCACCGGCTGTCTTATCCCCAAACCGGAACACAACAATGCGAACACTGCTGTTTGGCGGTAGGTTAATGGATAAGATGGTGGTAGCGATCCGGACGGACCCTGCACAAGGTCCTACCACCCGCAAACCTATTATTTATTATTTATACCTTATTTATTTTTTCGTAACGTGGTATCTTATAAACACTGACGATGTCTCATTGTCCGGAGATCCTGCTGGTTTGTTTATACTGTGGCCGTAGCGGCGCCGTATCGATTGTATATCACCTGGTATAGGCAAAGGTCGTCGGCCTCGGTCCTGAATAATCATCCTTTATGTACCCTGAAAGCTGAGAGGTTCTCGCTTGTTAGGTTCGTTACTGGGAGCATCTGCCCTATAATTTGGTGTTCTATTCCACTTTGATTTAAGCCACATCATTAACGTTGTCACTCTTAATTGTTACACAGCAAAAGTAGTGATATCGTTAAAATAGTCGTATACAGGGTGGGGCCTGTAACTAAAGCAAAAAATTAAAACGTAGATTCTACTCCTCAAACTAGACAACTTTTGTTTAGCAACTTTTTAAAATCATAAAGTTTTTAGATTGTTATTTTTTCAAACAAAGTAAATAGTATGTTCAATGTACTTAAAACTCCGTCTAATTAACATCGCCTGTCAATCTAGTCACTCTACAGACATAATCAATTGACTGCAGTAACGAGTCGACACTTTTCCAAATTCGCTACTTTAGTTAATTTGCTACTTTCGCAAACCCACTACTTGCCTTAATTCGCTACTTTAGTTAATTTGCTACTTTAGTTAATTTGCTACTTTAGTTCATTTGCTACTTTCCTGAATTCGCTAGTTCAGTTCATTTGCTACTTTCCCTAAATTGACACATTGGTTTATTTGCTACTTTCGTCAATCGGACACCTTAGTTGATTCGCTACTTATACAAATTCGACACTTTAGTTAATTCGCTTCTTTCCCAAATTTGACACTTTAATTAATTCGCTACTTACCCAAATTCGCTACTTTTTTTAATTCGGCGTAAACGTTATAAGGCACAAGTTCACCTTGATACATCGGTATAGTCAAAGATCAAAAAATAAAACAACTGAATTTATTTAAACTTAAAATAACACTTTCCGAAGTTGGTTTAACTAAAATAACATGACATGGCTTATTGTAACTACTTAACTAAAATTACATTTTATAGATACAGTATACCTAGAGGTAAATAAATGGTTTAAATATTTAACAATATAGGAGCTTAAAATCTTTCAAGTTTCTTCTTAAGATTTAGGTTAACCTTACTTAACACGCTTCGTTAGAGATCTTGTCGTATTTATCAGGCTTAGTTGATTTAAGCATTGCTGCATGTCAATTTCCTTTGTAGTATAGTCATTCATTATTCGATCAATGCGTTGGTCTAACAAAATAGATCGCTTTTTCCTGTTTTTTTCATTCAAATAAATGCTTTTTTGACGTATCCTGAAATCTACACTATTTGCTTCCCTCTTTAAGATTGATATATACAAAAATAAACTAGGTTTTCTTTCTGTAATATTGTATGCCAATCGATGATGCCATGCTTCCACTAAGTTTATTGTTCGATGACGTTCATTGTAGCAACTCAATATATCGATGTATGTACTTAACCACGTTTGATCCATATAATTGTTAAATTTGATAAACTCGGGTCCTCGTGGTGAATTTTCTAATATGGTAAGCCAAGCTTCTGGGATGTCTAATGTAGGCAAAAATGCCAAAGCTGCACAATAATTCATATATTTACGGTTCTCTTTATTTGAAATATATTCAGGTTCCATTTCAGTGTTGATATTTAATTCTTTTGCTTTTCGTAATAGACACTGCCGATAGTGAAAATAACATCCGACTATTTGTGCTAAGGGATAAACTTCTTTGAGAGCGTTAATAGCAGCGTTTTCAAAGTCAACGTGAAATTTGTCCGGTGAGAAATTTGGTAATTTTGTCTTTAGAAAGTGTAATATTCTGAGATAAGTTGTTTTTGACTTGTCCGGTAGAAGACAGTACATTAGTGGTACTATATTGGTCTCCGTGTTTGTACTACCTATATCAGCATGAAACGAATATAGTTGTTTAAAAGGCTTCGGTACATATTTGAAGACACCATCACAAAAAATGTCCTTGGCTTTTGATAGTATTTCAGATGCGTAAGTCGTCATGAAGACTAATAACTTCTCAGTTGACCCATCGTCTAATACTAGAAAGTTCTCCGCCAAATTTCCTGGTATGTTAACGTCCTCAAGATTTTTAAAGACAGTATTTTTAACCCTCCATGCATTTCGTCTTGCTTTATACAGCTTGTTTTTAATAGAATTAAAAGATGGAACATCATCTATAAATTCAGAATCCGCGTGCTTGAAATGATTGAAACATCTATCATAAAATTTTTTTATGGATCCAAATTCTGTTTGTACCTTAACCATGCAAGCATGTATGGCTTCGTCGATAACGTTAGTGGCAGGATCAGGTTCACACAGGTGTTTTGATTGACGAATTACATTAGAATTCGCATTTAATGTTAAACTACCTCGACAATATTTTTTATTCTTACAACGCCACCAAGTACTCCCGTTTTTATTTTCGCGAACAAAGTTATAACGATAGCCACTTTTAAGAATCATTTTTTTTCTTCGTTCACTTAGTATAAATGTCAGTTCTTCTCTTGTGCCCATTGTTAAATTATTAGTTTATTTTTTACAAACACAACATTAGCAATATGCAAATAAATTCGAATAATTACGTTCATAGAAATGACAGTAACAGTGACTGTCATTGGTGTCTTATAAATAGGATCTTGTAAGTGGACAGTGCTTGAACAAAGAGATTTGTTATCAGTACTTGAGGCATGTAAAGAAGGTAACCACTCCAAGTTGTAGTTTTAATTTCTTTTTTATGTTTTGATTCTATTCACAAGTTCGGTAGTTTTGTTTGTTAAAAAAAACAAATTCAGTTGTTTATTGTTTGTTTTATCAATGATTGTATCGATTTATCAAGATAGGCTAGTGTCCAGTAAGGCATGTGCCGAATCCAAGACAGTGTTGAATTCGGGAAGTTACCAATTCAAGAAAGTGTCAAATTCGGAAAAATAGCCAATGAACTAAAGTTTCGAATTAGGGCAAATAGCGAATCAACTCTAGCGTCGAATAAAACAAAGTAGAAAATTGACTTAAGTAGTGATTTAGGGAAAGTAGTAAATAAACTACAGTAGCGAATTCGAAAAAGCGAGCAATGAAGTAAAGTTGCGAATCTTGAAAAGTGTCGAATGAGCTAAAATGGCGAATTGGGAAAGTGTCGAATGAGCTAAAGTTGCGAATTCGGGAAAGTGTCGAGTCATCCAAAAACCCAATCAATTTCATAGTACCTACATTGCGTGTTCGAATTAACTTTAAAATGTAATAAAATTCAAACCGCAAGTTTTTTTTCAAAGTCGTCAAACAAACGTTGCGTAGTTTGAGGAGAAGAATGTACATTTTTAATTTTTGCTCTAGTTACAGGCCCCACCGTGTATACAATTGTAATAAAGTGACTTTGAGAAAGAGATATAAGTTATTGGCTTCATTAACAAAAAAAAACGGAGTCTTGGACTGTTTTTGTAATGAAAACTGCAAAAAATTGTTAATACAGTTTTGCATGTCCATCGTCCAACATACTCTTCGCTGGAGTATAATTTACCTTAATATTAATGGCAAATAAATCAGGATAATGATTCAAAGTATAATCCAAGTGGCTCATAAAATAACAGTAAGCATCTTTATAACCATAAAATGTAAGCTATATTTTTACTACCAAATGTGTTCGTTCACTACGCTTTTGACATTACAATTGCCCTAGGAAAATAAGTTAAAAGTCATAGTAAATTCAACCCTCTCCAAGTATAACAAAGTTGCACATGCAATGGACTCTAATTTTTCATTTACGTCCATTTCTGAGAAGGGATATATCGTTTAGTTTCGTGAAATGCTCCAATTACTTGAATAAATAGCGTTGCATTTTCATGCATGCATATTGCACATCCAAGGTTAAGGTATCAAACATGCGTCCTTGTACCGCTACCGTTTCGACCTTGTGCTTGCAAGAAAACACGTAATGCCCTGAGTCAGCAGTAGCTTGCTTTTGGCACCTGCTCCACTGCTGGCGAGAAAATTAATCCTACTTATTTATTTATTTTATTTATTTATTGGTATTCAGGACAACAACAGCCGTAATTATACTCATTACTAGTTACATAAGAGAAGGCCAATGACAGTTATCCATCAGTTACTTAAATAAAAAGTACACAAACATAGTGGAAATGTAAACATGAAAATTGCTTAAAGCAGACAAGATACAAAGTTTTTCTACTAATATTATAAATGCGAAAGTTTGTGTGTGTGTGTGTGTGTTTGTTACTCCTTCACGCTGCAACGGCTGGACGGATTTGGATGAAATTTGGAATGAAGATAGCTTATACATAGGCTACTTTTTGTCCCGGAAAATTTTAAATTTCTCGAGTGACTTACGATAATCGAAATCTAGGCTGACGAAGTCGCCGGCAGAAGCTAGTGTAATATAGCTATCAATTTAATTGCTTTGAATCAAAGCGTGTCCGAGACTTAATACCATTTTTATGATAAGTATTAACGAAAGAAAGGGACCTTTGATTAAGTAAGTTGGATAAAGGTTTCGAAAACTGTTTATATAGCCATGAAATGAGCAAGCGGATCTCGCAACGGTACCTTGTAAACCGGTATACTAGGTACATAACTCTCCAGAGTCATAATTCCGATTGGAATGTTTTGGTAATCAAATCACTTATTTTTTTGATATCTATTTTTCGCGTAAAGTATTATTATTTTGTAAATATGTTCTTTGCTTTGTTTTCTGTCTTTCTTTTTCTATGCAACACTTTAGTTAGTTTCTGTATGATTATTTGGTTGACTGGTAGAGAAGGCCATTATGCATTAAATCCAGCACTTGTGCTTTTTTATGCAATAAACAAAAAAAAAACAGAATCTAATACACACATTTTTCTTCAAATTCTTCGAATCGCTCGCTTGCTACTCGCTCACAGTCGGTCAAACCTTTTCCCCTCTTTTATTAGGGTGGTGGCACACTTAACCGAATATTGAGGAAAACTTCCACATCCGTTTTAATTATAAACTGACGTATCCGGTATATCAATGGTGACAATATTACCACTAATACAACCCACGTGACTAAAGGCCGTATTAATAAACATCTTGGCTGAGATGCCCATCACAAGATACGTCAAAGTACCTAAACGTCAAACCATAGAACAGTGTCATTTTTGACGCATCTCGAGACGAGCATTAGAGTTGACATTAGTTTATTAATACGGCCCTAAGACAGGGAACGACACTGTCTTGAATTTAGCACAGTCAACAACTGCCATTGTTGAGTAAAAATGTATTAAGTAAAGTCGGGGTAAATAGAAATGACAAAAGATGTAAACAAAATCAAACGGACCTATTTACCATAATTACACCATAATCACGTAAGTACCTACTTTTAGACACCACGGGAGGTATATTTTATGTCCTTTATAGAATCGTAAACTATGAATGTGATCATGTGATGATCTTCAGCAAAGTGTTGTGCATGAGTCTACGAAGGTTTCTGAATCGGTACGACCGTTGGTATAGCAACGCGCGCAAGGTACAGAGCTAGTTTTTAATAAATATCATTGCTTCACTGCGACAGGGTCCTAGAGCGGTTCAACAATCGTCCGATCGCACGTAGGAATGTAAGCCCCTTGATTGTGCACAGGAGTGGATTCTAGCCTCGTGCGTGATCAGAGCTCATCCATTACTAGTTTACATACTTGCTTTGACGCAGCTTTGGAATGGGGAGACAAAGGATTGTAGTTCGATGGGAATGCTTAGAGAGTATACGGCATGCTCAGTATTGCTCAGGGTAAAAGCCGTTATGCATTTGCAATATTGACTTGTACGGTCACGAGCGTTAATTTAGGACCCATTTTAAGAAAAATATGCTTGAAGTCGTCAATGTCATTAGAGATGTCAAGTCATTTGTAACTTTCGGGAAACTCAACCTTATCATTGTAGAATGTCAGATTGACTTTGGACCTAAGGTGGGTACCAAATTTAATCTCATGACTGTATCTTCTTAACATTAGGTGGCCTGTGGGCCTAGTATGGCTGCGTCTATATCGCGTGGCAACTGTAGATAAAGCATCCGTCACTTTTTGACACGTGTACTAATTTACCCGTCAGAAGGTGACGGATGCCTTATCCAAAATTTATCACCCGATAAACGCAGCCATATTAGGCCCCCTGGGCCTCTATTCTACGCGGTAAAATCCATATTATATTTGACGTGTTATGGTATTGTTTGTAACTCAGCCGCCATTTACTGTCAAGTAAATAAGAACTATCAAAACGTTGACAATACGATAACAGGCCAAAGGTATAATGATTTTTACTGCATAGGGGCCTAATATGGTTGCGTTAATCGCGTGACAAAATGTGGATAAAACATCCGTCACTTTTTGACACTTGTGTAAGTACGAGAGTGACGGACGCTTTATCCACATTTTGTCACGCGATAAACTCAACTATACTAGGCCCGCTAGAAAACAGGTCCTGGCGGTCTAGTCAATTTACATAACGCTAAGTTAGGTTAGGTTAGGATTTTCGCAAATGGACAAAATACCTAGATATCGAATAGAATCGAGATAATCGACATGGTATATGATGACTGATCGCGACCGCTTATACATTTACACATTTCGAGTCGAATGTATGGAGTACGTTGACATTTGCATCTTGGCTAGGCGAACTGCAAACTTACTGCGTGCTTGTTTGCGTTCTTTGTACCCAAAAATAACGACAATTTAGTCAAGAGTCAAGCTACATCTTTTACTACTTGTATGAGCGATATGGCACTACATTTGAAGATTAGGATTGGGTTATCTCCATAAGGATGATCTGAAGTACAAAAGAGCAAAGTTACATCAGAAGTATTTATTCTGAACGTAAACAAATAGGTAACATAACAAACATGCATATCCAAGTAAGGCAACATAACATGAACTAATCAGCCGTGTACCACAGTAAACAGCCAGACTCAACCTTGAATGACGTGGCGTTTCATCTCATAGCTCTTATAGTTTACCAAAAAGTCTTGAAATTAAAAAGTGGCCACACTGAGTGTCATCCCTTTCAAATCTATCTAAGATTTTTAATTTCAAGACTTTTTTATACAGTTTTTTTAGAAATGTAATCAAGATGAAAACCTTTTTCCTACGTAAACGATAAACAGCCAAGCAATAATTGAGCATTGCAAGCGACGTTATTAAACTTTATTAGCTCCTTTCACCCCCCATAACAACCGGTGGGGCGGTATGCCCACTTTGTACATTCATACCGCGCTACCCCTTCCTCGAATCGCTTTGTAATCGGCCATACAATGACTCAGACAATACAGGTACCTGTAAATGTAGGTCAAACAGGCCGTTTCCACAACAGAAATTACCTCAAACCAAGACAAAACCTGGGAGAAATGGAAATCATTTCCATTTTGAGGCAAATTTGTCTTCTTGCCAATTCACAGCTGTAGCATGATGAGTGGTTTTCGTCTTGATTATGCAGGAAATGATAGACGCACGTACATATAGGTCACTGTAGGTGTATAGGTGTTGTTTGAAATGATTACCTTGAGTTGATTAATGATGTGTTTAAGATTAATTTTGGGCTCAGTTGGTGTATGTAGATGTTATTGTGTATGAATTTATTATGCCTCGGCATTGGAAGGATGAAGATCTTACTTAGGTAATATTATAAATGAAAGTTGGGATGTTTGTTACTCAATCATGCTTGAACCACTGAAGGATCGAGATAAAACTTGGCACACATGTAAGTTAGGTCATGGAATAGGACATAGGATATTTTTATAGCGGAAAATTTTACAGTTCTCCAGGGGGCGAACGGATTTGCGGGCAAAAGCTAGTATGACTATAAAACAATTAAAAAGTGTATTAAAGACGATACCTAATTTTATTTTTAAATTATCCAGTTATGTAATGATACTTTACACAACGATAAGCGATACAATTTTACGGGATCGCTCATAGTTTTCTTCTCGTTTATCGATGTTGCGTTTATCCTTCTTGTTTTACCAAGGATGGATAGTAAAAAAATATATGTATGAAACATTTAGGACCCATATTTCAGTACGTTAGTTAGTAGTTAACTCACATTACTTTGATATCTTAATCATATTGTTGACGTTATGAGTAATCTGACGAGAAAACTTATTAATAAATAAATGTGCAGGGCTATTGTGGAAAAGGTGGATACTTAAGAAGAGATGGATAGAATGTGTGAAGAGTCAAATGAAAAACAAGGAAGTGAATACTGATATAGGGGCTGATAGGGGTGTTTGGAAGAAAAAGATTTGCTGCGCCGACCCCAAACTATGGGGATAAGGGCAAAATCATGATTGTTGATGTTGACAGCTGCTATTAACTTGACAGTAAAAACTATCACTATGCCTCACTTTGATTTCGATATCGATACAACCCATCTGCTAAACTAAATTAGAAGGCCCTGAAATACAATACAATACAATACAAGGAACGATAAATGCATGAATTTCTCAAACGGTAGACCAAAGTCTTAACGCTATACGCAATCTCTTCGAGCTAACCTTAGGTAGAAGAGACCCAGCAACGTAAAAATTTTAACATAGCAGACAGTGCTAACAAGGACATTTGTTGAAAAAATATAAAATGAAGCAATTAACTTGATTTATAAAAGAAACAACTTTACAAACCATAATTATTATATCAACAGACAATTACCGTTAAATGTTCCTACTTTGCTCCCCCATGGGTAATTATGCTCCATGGACATATCAAGGTAATCTGTATTGTAAATTATTCTATTTCTTTCATTCACTTCGTGACTGGATGTATACATCAATTTTTTTCAGCTGATTTGTCATGGACTTGACTTATATAATGTAACAAACGAAATAGTCACTATGGAGCATAGTTACCCATAAAGGAGCAAAGTAGGAACATTTTACGGTAACCTAATTATAAATAATTTTGGCCCCAAAATTAGCTCTCATCTTAACAGTGCCACACCGAGGATATACACGTTTCTAATAAAATAACTAAAGGGAGATTAAATATGTTTTTTATCTTCCAAACGCGATGGTCCTGGGCCGCCCGCGGTGCGGGTCGTTAGTCATACGTCCTCGCACAAAGCAGGCCTATGAATATTTCATTTTTGCGACTTCTCGTAATAACTGGCCTTCTTAGCTCGGACTGTCTTGTTACCGGCGATCATATTTCAAAGGTTGATGGTTCTACTGGGTTGACCATATTTCCTTTGACAAGAAAATAAAGCTATCGTAACGTTGACAATACTATAATAAGTCAAAGGTAATATGGTCTTACACACATCTTACAGAGTAGAATAGAGGTCCTGTGCGATGTGATAGTGACAAATTTAAAACCAGTTTGAAAGATTTATTTCTCTGATAACTCCATGGGAGTGTCTATAAACTCCACATTGAGTGAGAATCTAACGAAGTGAGAGGGAAGTTTAAGGTACCTCATGTATGAGTAGCTCAACTCTACAATGTGAGCAAGTTTGATGAAAAACTTACTGGAAACTACCAATTGGGATTTTTCTAATCTCAAGAATTCTTATTATTTACATTATGTTCAATAATGTTCAAGCCCTGGCATGACTTTGGTTCCATAGAACGCGGTAGGATGCGTTGGGCTTGTCACACCTTCCTGAAGCTGACGCAGGAAAGACGGACAGTAAAAAAAAAAATCGGGGTCGACAGCGAACATCATTTTGTTCAAGTGTCAATAAACGATGGTTTTCAAGCGTTTCATCGGCGAAACAGGTGTTTAAAGAGCTTTCACGCTGAATGCATTAGCATTGCTATTCAGCGAGGAAAGGTTGCCAGCATATTTGGCAGTTGGCCAGGAGGGTATAATAATAATAATAATAATATTTATTGGCCAAGTAACAATACATTACATTTAGCAAGTCAGACAGGGTTCGTTTCATTAATTTACTAATTCGTATTTATGTCATCCAACGGAACCCTTCATTTTTCCGGATAAAAAGTTATAAGCATACATATACACCAGTTAACTGGATTTACCTTAAAACAAACTGTATTATAAAATTTATAAGCAGTAAGAAAACAGCCACAACTTTTTTTTAATAGTTCGCTCAGTGACATTTTCATTGCCCCCGAGTGTACCTAAGTGTAGATAGATTGGATAAACTAAATGATTAACGACGTACGAAGCCCGAGTTTAATCAACACGGCGTGAAGCCCCCAGCGGCGTCCATCATAAGTGCATTATAAAGTTGTTGGACCGCAGCGAATCGACGTACATCAACCGGAATATCGGGAAGGCTTTACACGTGGCCGTGTCACCCGGATCTCCATTCTACTTTGTAAAACAATACCGTAAAACTACACAACTATGGTTCTGGCCTACAATTATAGTCCAATTCTACTTATCACATTATTCTAAAAATATGATATCTTTAGCTCTAGCTTGAGTTTAGAGCAAACGATTTTAGGCTAAACAGTACATATACCCAGCAATAATAGCCGTAAGGCATCATACTTTAGAATAATGTAATGAGGATAATTGGACTATTGATACAGGTTAGGACCATAGTTGTGTAGTTTTACGGTATTGCTTTTGACGTGTTGTTGTACTAGGCTGAACCTAGGTGACGATACGATAGCTCGTATTTACTTTCGGCCGAGTTAAAAACCATATGATAACACTGCAAAAGCAATATTGTTTTTCCGTGATGAATAGTCCCTGTTTTTAACTAGGCCGCTATTAACTGTCAAGTAAATAAGAGCTATAGTAAGGTTGACAATACGATTACATATCAAAAGCAATATGGTTTTAGGGACAAGAATGGAGGCTCTGGGCCCGTATTACTGGACACGGCATTCGTCACTTTTGCACAAACGTACTTGTCAGAAAGTGACAGTTGTTTTATCCACATTTATCCACACCGATAAACACAAGTTAAAACGTTTAGTTGACCAAACAGGCTTTTTGCTGAGATTTTGGCCGAGTCTGGAATATGGCTTACTAATGTTTTCGGCGTCGGTCGTCGCGAGATAATTAAGTTAATTCATAAGCAAAAGTTTAAACCGACACACTGATAACACTAAAAAATCGGTGTTTGGGGCTCTTGAACATTTGTGTTTTAAATAGGGATAGAGGCGTGATTTAATGTATGTATATGTATATTGTTTTTTTTAAAGATCTATTAAGTATGTATCTTAAATTAATTTGTGAATTTGAATGTAGTGCAACAACATTGTATTTTGTCGGATTTTCGTATTCGTCTAGCTTTCTCAATTACTCGTAGTTTATTACCGGGTACTAAAGCCTGACTGAGAGAACGAAATTACTGAGCACTTTTGCGACCATAAATTAAATGCAATACAATAATATATGTATTGCATCATTTTAGTTCTGTAAAGAATCCTAGAAACTATTAAAGTTAACTGAACAAAAACGCCTCGCAAAAATCAATGTCACGTAAATAGACGTCTGTGGAACCGCGGGAGCGACGTCAAGTTAAATTGCAGACGGGCGAACTTTTGTACCCTTACCATGGGTTACAATTACCGTACTCGCTTGCGAATTGAATGCTCTGTCCCTCGCCCTCTATAAGAATGCTGCGAGGTTTGGGAGGGATAGAGCATTTGACTCGCTAGCGAGTAGGGTAATGGTAACCCATGGTAAGGGTACTGGGGACGGGGCAAAGCTAGCAGACGGTTTTCAGGTCCGCAGTGAACTCGGGCGAGTTTTGCCATGTTTCCAAGTTATTTGGACTTGTTTAATAGATACGCGTTTGAGTTTTGATGCCTTTTGAGTTGCGCGAAGTTAGGCGATTTATTTAGAGTTGCATTCATATTTTGCTGATGTTGCTGTTATTTGCCTTGCAATTGTATACAGCAGCTTTATATTTTATCTTATTTTACATATTGGGCCCTTTCATATACACTTTAGGGATCTTTTGCGCAAGTACCCTCTTACACCACTCAGCTGTTCAAATTGTGCAGTTACCTCACGATGCTTTTCCTTCACCGTAACATACAGCGTACATGGTGATCGCAGGGGTTCGAACTTGGTACCTTACGATCACATGTTTATGTGTTACGAGTTTTGACATGATAACTATGTTATTATTTTTACACGGTGGCCATTACTGTCAAGTAAATAAGTGCTAATACGATACGAGCGATATTATGCCAATTTAGCGAGTAGAATAAAGCTCGCCCGCTGATACCGCAGATTTTGAAGTAAAGTTTTGAGATTCTAGAATATTGAGAAATAGGTATTTTTTCTCGACTTTTTAGAATGAGCTATAGGGTAAAGTCACCAGTGGTCAGCCAGAGACCAGTGTAGTCGACCTATACTATGTATCCTATGTGTGTGTATGAGTGCGAAGAATGGAACATATATCTATTGTACTCTTCCCACTCATACAAAGTATATGCAGAGGCCGACTATAGGTCTCTGGCTGACCACTGGTGACTTTACCCTACCTACCTATGTAGTATCTCGATCCCCAATTGGAAAGGATTATACTTTTAATCACATTTTTATCAATTTCTTCAATCAGTCACTATTGGAATGCTCTTAAAAGAGTACCTGAACGAGAACCTGTCGATGGGACAATCGATAAAATGCGCAGTTGATGAAGCACGACGTGGAGAGCTGGAGGGGGCTCGGGAGTAACGAGCGAACTCTCACCGCGAGGACTCGAGGGGGTTATTCACTATGGCAGCGGGGCAGCGGTCCTCAAACATTTCAGCAGTAGAACTTTTTACTAAATATTTCCCGTGCGCCCAAAATAGACGAAACCGGGTTTTCTTCCCCATCAGAAGGAGGGGTGATAAGCAGTGATCGTACTTTTTGTAGCACTTTCGGTGCAGTGCTGGGGTTGTCAGTAGTGCCCAATATTAAATTGTTTGACCAAGAATCTAATTAAATGAAAAATACAAATATAAAAGCTTTTTAAACAAGTCGAAAATACAGAAAATATTCTCAGAGCTTGTAAAGCCCAACCCAATATGCATAATGAAATGAAAGGTCACTTTACTATATGAGAAAATGTAACACACTTGCAATAAATGTTGCTGTTGTTCGACAGGGCAATCCAAATTACGAAAATAAATCGTCAGCATACCCTCCGAAAAATTTTAGGAACTTTGGATTACAGTAGATAATAAATGTTATACACAAATATAATAACTGATTAAGTAAAAAAAATTGTGATTGATTTTCAACGACAAGACAATATTACATAATTTTAAACGTCAATCATATTATAGATACACGTCGACAACCCTAGGTCGCTGTCGTGTGTCATTTGACGTCATCGCACCCAAAATGCTAAAAAAAGTACGATCACTGGTGATAAGTTTCACGCCTGTACCTTCTTTTCATAGTATAAAACGAAATCGGTTTCTGCTGACTGTCCCTCTGTATAGAGCTTAGATTTTTCAAAATACGCAATGTATTTTATTGCCATTTTCTTCAATAGAATGAGTGATTAAAGAGGAAGGTTGTATGTATTTGTTACAGAAAACTCACATAAACCGAAGCGAAGGCGGATTGCCAGTATGTAATGGGTATACAAAATATAGATATATATATATATATATATATATATATATATATATATATATATATATATATATATATGAAACCCTGAATGAAACCCTGTCTATTGTCACAGTCGATAAAGCCGTTGATGAAGCGCAAATTGCGCTGTAGAGGGTGCTCCCGAGTAACGAGACTCTCCGACCATATGTAAGGCGGGTCATTTTTTTTAATGAAAAAATGCGTTTTGGAAAATCTCACACTATAGGGTATTTGACAAGAGTGAAATTAAATTGGCTATTCATTAAAAACAGATAAACATTATAAAAATACTAGGAAAACATCAATCTTTTATTTATGTTTGCTATTTCAAGATTTTTAAATTCGTAAAGTCCAACAATAAGGACGCTGTTTGATTGTGACGTCACAAGACAGTAATCCCTATAAATTCCATAGTAACGGAGTGTTTTTAATGTTTCATAAAAAGAAGCTGATTTGACTTTTGTCAAATACCGTATTGTCCTAGTCTTAAATTAAGCATTAGACTTATACCCTGGGTAAACTACAATAAACCTACTTATAAAGAGTAATACATACTTAAAAACATAGAAAGCACCCATGATTGATGAATAAATATTCAGTTTATTGATAAAAAAAATTGGCCTTACCGGGAATCAAACCCAACAAACGGCGTCCGCCCAATTCCAACAACAATTTGTTGTAGAATAAAATAGAATTGAATAACTTTATTTCATGCAATAGAGCCCATAATATCAAATACCTTACTAACATATACATACACTAACAAAAATATACAACTTAAATTAACATAACTACGTAAAATTCGTTCACGGTGTCAGTAAGCCGGCTGCCACAAAATGGAGAAAGTATGATACCCCTTGCCCAGAATTCCTCCTTCAAAAAAGACCACCATCCTATTGCATTATAAATTACAAGCCCATACTATTAGTAAAAATCCATACAAAACCACTAATACTATTAGCATATGTACTTTATTATGCAATCGGCCCCAGAGGGGCTATTGCCTAACGCACTCGCAATCACAGTCATTTTCATTTTGAAAATCGAAGGCTTGTCTGCATACCTACAAAATGAAAACAATTGTTCCGCTTTGAAGCCAATTGAGATTACGAGTGCGTTAGGCAAATAGGGACGCAAATCTTTGGGCGGTACTGTTTTTTATTTATTTATTTATACCACAAACGACTTAAAATTCGATTCAAGAACGCTAACCACCAGAAAGACGCCTAAAGATAGTTATTCTAAAACTGTAGCATTAAAACATTTTTAACCTAGATGTATACAAACTGCTGGCCTATTGCCTTAACGCACTCGCAATGGCAATCGACTTCAAAGCGGTTTTTTTTTTTCATTTTGTATGCAGACAAGCCTTCGATTTTCAAAATAAAAATGATTGCGATTGCAAGTGCGTTAGGCAATAGCCCCTCTGGACCACCATTGAAATCTCAATTTCTAAACAGGCAATTTCCCAGCAAAGAAAGCACATATTGAGATAAACAGCAAAACGAATCAGGGATCACATGCAGATGCATCCATCGTCGGCCGGTGAAATTGGATGCACGTGCGGCATATCTTGCACGATGCAATACTCTCGGAGCATGCGAATGCCATGTCGTAATAGGTAGTAAGCACTATTTGTTGTCATGTTAAGCGTGAGTTTTAAACAACTAGAATTGCAATTATTCGATGAAGTAAACTTGCAAAATAAAATTGCCATGTGCTCTAGTAGGAAAGCCAGGCAGTAAGGGTACCACTTTGACCGAGCTGCTTTGTCGACGAAACCTGCAACCAAATTAAAATAGGTACATGCACTAAAACGTTCATTAGTAAATGTTTATAGTCTTAACGCATTCACTGCCAGTACTGTTTTTCGAACTTTCGCCAGATACAACATCTTTTGTTTTATACGGAGCTTGCCTACAGGAGGACGCTTATATGCGTTGCCGGCAGTGAATGCGTTAAGGGACAGCGGGTTAATAATTCCTTACCGAATTAGAAAGTAAGTTAAAGAGAACCACCTGAGTGGGCGAAATAAAATGGTTTAAGAATAATTAAATGAAAAGCAAGCTTGACACGCAACTTTAACGAAAATTATACTTTTCGAGTTCAATATTTACTTAATGGTCTCTATTTCTAAAAAAATGTAATAACACGTACATAATGATTATTTAAGAATTATCCCTTTGTTTTACATGTACCCGAAAAAAACATTTCAAGATTTTATGTTTCTCTTTTTTTATGAATAAATAAATCAATCTTAAGTGCCCGAAACCGACGCGCCTGCATGACTTGATGTATGAATGTGGAAGAAGCGAAAGAGAATTGTCAGGATCGTAACAGATGGAAAGAAGTGTTCTCTGCCTACCCCTCTGGGTGATTTTATGTATGTATAATATGTATTCCAAATTACAACTTTATATAATACCAAGGGTCTCTGAGTGAAACTACTGACAGACGGACAGAACTATAAGGGCTCCTAATTAACTACGGCACCTTAAAAAGCATAAAAAATGCTAAACTCCGTAAAACGTTTGCCTCTATCTTTGCGCTACAATTGTAGCTCTCCTGCTCGTAGCCTCGTAGCCGTAGCACGCTTATCGCTACGAGAAGTGAACGATATTGAAGAAAGCACTTTGCAGCGCACTAAGAGTTTTGCTTATTCAAGTTTAACATGCAAAAAGCGTTTGTAGCTTTCATGGATACTAATTCCTTATCCTAAGTGCTATTACTAAAGCAAAACAATACCTAGTTTTTTTCTATACTTAAGTATAATAGAAATGGGTAGATTATCCGGGATTCATTCCTTTTTTTTATTACTAGTGTGTAATGTAACTGACCAGTCAAAACACACTAAGTACCTATTTTGTTTAGTAAAATATGTAGGTGTTTTGGTGGTAAAAGTTACACAGATAAAAATATTAATATGAACATTACAAAATGCGAAGATCGAATGTCACTGCTTTTTTTTTAAATATTATTCTTACTGGATCCTGATTCTCTAATCACTCGAGATGAAATTACTTTAAGGCTATGGCATAAATAATTCAATTTTAAATGCAGTTGACTCTTTCCACCAGCATGCAGCAGAGACGAGAACAAAGACAAAAAAATCAAAAAGTTAATTCAAATAAAAACATGGCTGGGATGCTAATTTACTTTCAAAATATTGTTTCATTTTAGACGTTCATGCGAACATGCGACATTCGTCTTGTGATGTAGTACGAGTATTACAATCAACTCACGCATCACACTCTTGGAAGAGATTATTGAAGTTTATGTAACGTACATTTCGTGGGAAACCTTAGAAAAAATCAAATCACGTTCTCTGAAAACGTGGTAGGTACTTGCGTATTTCAACAGATTTTCGAGGTAGCGTCTAGAAGCATTTATTTTTCCATTTCATAACTTTGTATGAAAAATTATTATAAAGTAATAGGTACGTACCTATTATGTATGAATATTTTTATTTTCTTACAGTAGTTGAGAAAAGTACTAGTGGGAAGGGCAATTAATAGACTTGTACGGTCACGAGCGTTAATTGGGACCCATTTCAAGAAAAATATGCTTAAAGTCGTCAATGTCATTAGTGATCATGTCAAGTCATTTGTAACTTTTAGAAAACTCAGCCTTACTCGTATTGTTGTAGAATGTCAGATGACTTTGGATTTAAGATGGGTACCAAATTTTAAATTGCGTATTTTCAAACCGCATCAATACTTTTCTATACTTTTAGATATAGGTTTAATTTAGCAATTAGTTTTATAAGAAGAAAAAAATCTTTAGAGTATTGTTTATAGAACAAAGCAATTGGAGCTCGAGAAAAAAAAGGCCAAGTTGTCATGACTTGCCGTCAAATCGTTACAACGGAAGGATCATCAATCCTAATAGCACAATAACACTCTCAAACTTAAAAAGTAACAAGTCGAAATCAGGCCCTGTTTTAATTTAAGCCTTGCCACGCGTGCATACAGTTTTAAAAGCAAAGCTGTGTATCTATGTGACTTGTATTCTTTTGTGTTTGAACGAGCATCGCCGCGAGTGCCATTCTGTAGTGATATTCGCACGGTAACGAGGATTGATTAGACGGAAGAACCAAGACTTAATCCTTGTTTCTTTGAACTGGGGACACCGGAGGTCAGCTCAAATTAAAATTATTTTCAGCATTTTTGCCTCGTTCGGGCTCTTTTACACGTCGGTAATATAGAGTGAACTAGCGCTTCAGACAAGACAATCAATATTATAAATGCGAAAGTGTTTCTGTCTGTATGTTACCTCTTCACGCTTAAACCGCTGAACCGATTTAGGTGGAATTTGGTGCAAAGATAGTTTGAATTCTGGGAAAGGACCTTTTGTATTTGTATGGAGCTACGATATAAACGGGTTCCACGCGGACGGAGTCGCGGGCAGAAGCTAGTAGGGAATATTCATGACTTTTTCACAGCTTCAATAAAAGCTGATTCATGTACGTAAGAAACAGATGAGAAATAGTAGATTGTACAACAAGGGCATAAAACAAACCATTTTTTCCGAGACTTATGGATAATTAAGTCGAGGATAAAATGGGTTTTAAGACCGAGTTATACACTCTGCTTTTCACTTCGATTACGAGGAAATAAAACAGTGATAATGTAAAAAAACTTATTTATTTATTTATTGAAAGGTACACTTACAGCAAGTACAGAAAGCATTCACATCATAGTAAGGTTAAGGTATTATGTCTAGTGTACAAGCCAATTACAAGTATACACAACATTTCAATTAAAATATAAATTTAAATTTGAACAATTCTGTATATTATACGAGTATGTTATGGTTTTTCCGGGCATATTTACAGTATGGATTTAGGCGGCAATGTCTGTTCAATAAGTTCTTTTGCATTTTTTTCCATGAGTGTGTTAGGTGTGAGCATTATTTCCTCTTCACTAGACGACATTTTAATTAAATTCCATAACGCAACAAGTTTTGCAAAGAAAATAACTAATTAATAGTCCAAAACCTCTTTCCCGCCACTGTATTTCTGTCTAATTTTTTTTTTAATTTTCTGTTTGCGATTTTTGACTTAGGTCGAACGCAATACTGCCAAGTTTATACCTACGATGATTTTTTAATGTTCTTGTTAATAATGCTTGTTTTTAATAGTTTTAAATTTATTTTTTGTTAGATACTAGGTACGATGCAAATATAAATAAAATTAATAAAATTAAAGTAAATTTATTCAAATAACAAGTTTATATTTAATGCAGTCACCTCGTCTGTCTGGCTGTAGGGCTTAATTGTCTTAGACTAGTGCATAAAATGCGATTTTATGCAGCCTATACCCAGCATAAAGAAGGACTTTACGAGCATGAGAAGTGAAAAATATTTTTTTGAATAGCTATAAAAATAACCAAGATATAAGCCAACAAAGATATGATATCCTTTCTTTTATAAAACAGTATTTAAATGGAGTTTATATAGATGACCTATTACATGACGTCAAAGTGCATATCGGATCTCTCTCTCTAATCGCTGTTCAATTAGCTGTTTATAATCCTTCTATCATCCGTATTCCTTGGCCTTTAATTTTACTATTGGTGATTTTTTTTCCGTATTTTCATAATTTGTTTAGAAATACGATTTAAAAAATCCTCATTCCCTGTTACTGAGAATTTGAATAATTTAAATAAGTACAATTTAGATGCGTTAGGACAAACATTATAAGGGATTCCTTTGGTTGACTGTACGAATACTTCAAAAGTTAGAGGCACGGTAAAACCGTTACCAGTTATATTAATGGACCGTTTTCCATTAATCGACAGCGTGCCGCGCAAATTTACGGCTCCCTACATTATTACGCTTGACAGTTATTGTCCTAACTTCGCCAAGTCCGCTCTTTGATTCAGGAGCAGGGACTAATATAGATATTTATACCTATACATATTTTCAAAATTATGCGATGGTTTTCTATTGTGTACACATTGCAGCGTGGCGGTGGTAATCTTTATAGAAATGAAATGAAATGAAATGAAATGAAATGAATGAAATGAAATGAAATGAAATGAAATGAATGAAATGAAATGAAATGAAATGAAATGAATGAAATGAAATGAAATGAAATGAAACGAATGAAATGAAATGAAATACAAAAGCACAAAAGAGAAATAAAATGAAAATACAATAATGTCATAAACTAAAGAAAGTACTCGTAGCGTGGGAGGCGCCACGGGTCACCCGGATGATATAGAGATGGTAGAACCTAATGGAGGGTTCATCCGGATCGCTACCACCATCTTATCCCTGTAACAGTAAGCAGTGTTCGCATTGTTGTGTTCCGGTGAGAATATACGACAGCCGGTGAAATTCTGGTGGTATTTAAATTTTTTACCCCCGACGCGAAAAGAGAGGTGTTATAAATAAGTTAGACGTGTGTATCTGTGTGTCTGTCTGTGGCATCGTAGCTCCTAAACGGTTTGACCGATTTAGATTTTTTTTTTTTTTTTTTTATGGCTTGGAGAAGACAAACGAGCACACAGGCCACCTGATGGAAAGTGGAAAGTAGAAACTGTGACCCATAGACATTCGCATTCATAAGACTGCAATGCAATCCTAAGACTGCAAATGCGTTGCCAACCCTGAGGACTAAGATGGAATGCCTCTATGCTAGTCATTTCACCGGCTGTCTTATCCCCAAACCGGAACACAACAATGCGAACACTGCTGTTTGGCGGTAGGTTAATGGATAAGATGGTGGTAGCGATCCGGACGGACCCTGCACAAGGCCCTACCACCCGCAAAAATTAAAGCAAATTATTAAGCGGTGGTTATTTTATTAGTTGATTTTCATGAAAATCGATTGAGCCGTTTAGAAGATATCAGCTCTGAAAGACGAGGTCACCGTTATACCGGGTTTTCATTTATTTCATAGTTACATACATACTTACATACATTAAATCACGCCTGTTTCCCAGAGGGGTAGGCAAAGACCACTTCATTCCAATCTATCTCATAGTTAATTTATCTCATAGTTATTTATTTTAATTTCATGTGTATTATCCAAACTAAATACCAGTTTCATTTTATTCAGTTTTGTCAACCATCAATTAACAATGGTTAAACAACATAAACAGATGGCGCAATGCAGTGTCTAATTATATTGGTTTGTTTCATAGTTTTGTTAAATCCAATTTGAAGGTTACAAAGTTTAAATTAAAGCCAATGAAAATATTAACAGTGGTATATAACGGTACTCGTATTATGGTCGCCTTTATCAGCATCCATCTCCTTTGCACTAGCTTACTGGTCAGAAAGTGACAGAGTATCCAAATCAATAAACATGATCATAATATGCCCTAAGGCCGCGCCGGTTTATCATTTGTCAGGAACAATAACTACAGCATGGACGAAGTTTCGAGGTGAATTTTAG
Source organism: Acleris laterana (assembly GCA_963966035.1). Classification (NCBI taxonomy): domain Eukaryota; kingdom Metazoa; phylum Arthropoda; class Insecta; order Lepidoptera; family Tortricidae; genus Acleris; species Acleris laterana. The sequence goes on from OZ014445.1 coordinate 15,060,549, forward strand.
TATACGGCGTATTTGCATAGATAGAGGATATTAATTTGGGAATATAGCAGACAACCCCAACAGAAATGAATAAAGATTCACATTTGCATTTGAATATTCTGTAAAATAATTGAATAAGTACTAAGAACATACAGGTAATTAACTGTTTAAAAGGTCCCTATTCCACTCTATCTTAAGAATGCTTTAAACATAGATCCCGTGTAGCCAAATGTCAAACGTACCACCTATTTTTTTGCGTACTATCAGCCCAATGGAACCCTGACCCACCATAAAACGGTGTCACAGTGACATTATAAAACAATTTGTTTGACACTTCTTATGACTTGAATCATAACGTCTCTGTGACACAGTTCTATGGTGGGTCAAGGTTCCAATGGTCTGATAGTACATCACAACTTGTAGCCAATATTATTGATAAACCGCACATCACTGACTGCAAAATTACGTACACTAATGCAGATTCACACATAGACACAGTTAAAATGTGGTAGGTACACTTTTGAAATTCAATCGGAAGCGGTCATATATAAACGACTAAGTACTTTTAACGAAGGGCATTGTAACAAGTGAGAAGGGCATTGTAACAAGTGAGTATTCTATTAGCCGTTGTTATATCTCTATGCTTTCCTACCTCTATGGTGAAACCATAATTACCTCTTTGACGTATTACTTTTAACTCGGCCGTCATTTCTGTCTAGTAAATTGGTGTACGTTGACAATATAGAAACACCACAAAAACAATAGACAATACCTTGTTACCGTGTATACATACACGGTAACAAGGTACAAGGTACGGTAACAAGGACAATCTCAGTCCTCTATAGACGGTAGCTATTATTTATTTGACGACTTTATCAACAAAATTTTGATAACAATATGTACTATAACAAAACGGAATAGAGAGCGTTAGTTACTTTTTTCTAATTTCATTCTTAGCTTAATTGTCCAAAATGTAGTTGCAGAATCATTCAGTTTTTAGAGTTGTTAGTAATTCTGTAGCTCTGCCTACCCCACTCTGGAAATTAAGGCGTGGGTTTATGTATCTGTATGAATGTACTTCACTTCATTTCGTTTGATAAAAAAGTAATTATCATACATTAAATAAAACCAGGCGTCAATTATTATTTTACCTCTCGTATTTGATAAAGTACCTGCCTGTACCTCCCTACCTACGGTTTGTATGGGAAATTCGCCTACATCGTAAAATGCCATTTTAATTTATAATTCCTCCCTTCCAAGAACGAATCAAAATCCCATTCTTAACTGGCTCATAAAAATAATACTTTTGTAATCCTGCATCAAAGCTATAAAAATGGCTACGTTCAGGTTTTATTTCTAAACAACATGAACGGCGAGAGAGGAGAGGTCCTCCGTCCGCGTCATTAAAATTCATGCGGGCTTGCTGTGATTGCGGTACCTATAGGTATAGCGATTGTAGGGTTGCGATTCGGTCGGTCCGATCTTGCACAAGTTAGCGATGGGCAAGTCGAGTTAGCTGATTCAAATAACTCGAATCAGAGTTTAAACGAGTTCAGTCGAATCGAGTTCATTCGCAACTCGAATCAACTCGCATACCTATTATTATTATTCAGGGAGTGGCTATTCAAGGCTCCAAAGCCTAGTATCACTGCGACCAGAATTGATCTATTGTGATCGCCACGACCTACAGTTCTCCGCTAAGTCCAGTTATTGCGAAGAATTTCAGGACTTTGTTGGCGCCGAGATACTTGATCTCCTCTAGGCACATTAGATGCTTTCCCAGTGAGGAGCTACGGTGTCGCATTAAGGCCGGGCAGACGGTGAGAAGGTGCAAAGGCGTTTCCTCCTCCAGATAGCAGAGTCTGCAAAACCTTGTGTCACCTTTCCCAATCGTCTGCATGTGCTTTTTCAGGCAACAGTGCCCTGTGAGCGCCCTGACCAGAGTGCGAATATTGTTCCTACTCAGCGCTAAGGCCTCCGTCGATGCCTTTTCGCTAAATGCTCTTATGAGAGCAGAACTCGCATACCTAACCCTCTAGCTAGAATTGATAAGGCCGGGCAAGTGAGCGGATAACGAATGCGAGTGATGCGAGTTATGCGAGTGCGAGTGCACGCGAGTCAGCGATTCGCCAACTCGAAACCAAAACTCGACTCGCCGATCCGTTTGGCTGCTGCCGCGAAGTGGAACCCATCCGGTTGATGCGGGTCGAGTCAACTCGAGTTGTGATTCCAGTTAGCGACCGAGTTAACTCGAGTTATCCGAGTTGGAAAAAATTCGACTGATAACATCGCTAGCACAAGTTCCTAGTGGGTCTACAGGGCGTTTTAAAAGCCTTTTGAGTAGTTTTAAGATATTTGGTGGGGTAATAGTTCGCACGATTCTGATCACGGGGGTATGGTCCTTTTTGTTTCTGTTAAAGTAATTGTATTCATTTCGTAACTTGATGTATCGCAGCCGATATCTTGACCATGACATTTTGACGTTGATACTGTACTACTCTAAACGTTCGTAGTAATTTTTTTTTTTTTTTTTCATATTAAAGGGACCTTTATTGCACATAAACAATTACAGGACAAATAAATGTACAATAAATTAAAACTAAAATAAAACCTACTTATCACTAAACTAAATACTATAAAATTAAAACTAAATAAAAACTAAAAACTAAGAAAGGGCCCCCGTGGCAAAGTACCACAGATGCTGGCAGCATTTCCTCGTTGTACAGCAATGCTTAAGCGTTGGCCGAGGAAGCTGCCAGCTCTATGGTCTCCGTTGGTTTCTATTAGCCTTTTTGATAACTCCTTAAAAAGGCTAATAGCACCGGGTCCCCACGGACCAAGGGTCTCGACGCCAAAAGGAACGAAGTGATATTCCGCACCGAGACCCTTGTACTTATTTTTCTTCATGCTTTCGGCCGCCTCAGCCGCCGCGCCTGGTTTAATTACCGTTCCGCGGAGGTGTGACGAGGCTAGGGTGTCTACACAAGTAGCATCCCACACCAGCACTCGCCCCATACTCCACGGAATTAAAGACATACCGTCAGGTCTCTTGCCGTCGTCCCTAGCGATACCGGTTGGCTCTAGTAAAGCGGGAACGTTGACGGAGGCAAGAGACCGGCGGATAATGTCATTGAGCGCGGCGTGTCTAGAGAAGCGGCCCGCACTTTTTTGGCATGAAAGTCCGTGGTGACCCAGACAATCGACTTCATTGCCACAGGGGCATATGTGTGGAGAGCAGACCCGGACACCAAGACGCAAACAAGTTGAAATTCGGAGTGTTTCAGGCTCTAAAAAAGTACCAGTATTTGGCGATGGGTGTGCATGTAGCCAGTAGCCAGCTTCTTTGGTTCCCACCGCCAAGAGCCTGGCACGCTCAGACCCTGAACTGCTCCTTATAAGGGTGTTATAAGTTATATTAGAGGTTATGTCATCCCAACACCTCTGAGAATTTAAATTGTCTGGAAAATTACTGCTTGGGTAGGCAAGTCTCCAGGCATTTTTGGCTTCCTCCAAGTCGGCAGTCGTGTAGTTTGAGGGCAAAGCGCAAAGGATTTTACCTACTAAACTGGCCGAGCTATGAACGGAAGACAAAAAAGCTGGAAAAGAAACACAAGAAATTTTGCGGATCCCTAGTCCACCAAAGCGGATGGGGAGGGATGCCTGAGTCCAGGATTGCTCGCTTAGCTGAATGTTCAAAATAGAATCCAAATTTAATTTAATAATATCATCGATTTGCGTTAAGAGATTTTGAAATTTCCAAAAAGGGCAGCAGCGAAGCAGGTACATAAATTTAGGAACAAAAAGACAGAATTTAAGAACCGAAAAAGCATAATGTGGACTTATTTCGAGAAGACGGTCCTCGTAATTTTGAAATTTTAAAACAGTGTTTTGAATAAAGTCTGGAATTGCGTCTTCAAAAACAGGGGACGTAGTAATTAACGTCAAAATTCTAAGTTCAAGGTCAATGACCAAGCACCATACGATGTTTACATAGGTAGATTTATATTGTTTAACCTAAAATCATTTTCTCAGGGGTTCTTTTCGACCCAGTAGAACTATTTTGCTTTATCATATGTTATCGTATTGTTTTCACTCGGCCGCCATTATTGTGAATAATTAAAAGGAATCATTACGTTGACAGTACGGTAACATGTCAAAGTTAATAATGATTTTATTCAGTAGATTAGAGAGAGGCCCATGGCTGAGTTTCTGCTCGGTAGAAACCATATCGTCTTTGACCTGCTATCGTATTGTCAACGTTTTGATAGCTCTTATTGAGAGTAATGGCAGCCGAGTTAAAAAAAAACCCATAACAGAAAGACGATATGATTTTTACCGCCCAGAATAGAGGCCCTGTGAAGTAAATAAGAGCTATCAAAGCATTGACAATACGATAACACGTCAAAGGCAATATAGTTTAACAGAGTTGAATAGAGCCCCAGCGGGCCTAGTATGGCTGCGTCTATATCGCGTGTCAACTGTGGATAAAGCATCCGTCACTTTTTGACACGTGTACTTATTTACCTGTCAGAAGGTGACGGATGCCTTATCTAAAATTTATCACGCGATAAACGCAGCCATATTAGGCCTCTAGGTAGCCTGTGTGCGTTTACCTTCTTTGGCGTGAAAGTACAGGATGTCATATTATTCGTCTATTCAATCTACATTTCATTTTCTATGTCAAAATCAAAAAAGGTCTGTATTTATTTAACGATAGATAAGGGATTGATTGAATTGTGGACCCACCGTTAATCGACCGAACGGTAACGTCATCGTCCTTGGTAATTCACGGGGTTGATTCATACTCATTATGGATGATTCACATTACGGTGAACGAACACAGCGGTTCAGTTTCCTAGAAAATAAAGCAATGAAAAAATTCAAACTTCATCATCAATTTGCTTATACGAATGTATACTTGAAGGGTAAATGGAATGAACATGTCTAGCCACCTTAGTAACGTTTGATTTATCGTTATTTAAACGTGATTTTGTTATTTTCGTCTACAGGTTCTTTTAAGTGAAAAAGTAAATGTTAATATATGATTTATATCTGAAACTGAATAGTCAGTGAACGTTACATTTTAAATTATTTTTAAAAAGTTTTGTTTCTATCTCTTTCTAGCATAACAGAATTTAACATGGAGGTCGAACCGTTACATGACGTCACAGTGCATGTCGGATCTCACTGCCTAATCGCCGTCTAATTTAGCAGTATCATCCGTATTTCTTGGCCAATTTTAATTTTAATATCATATTTTGTTGAGAAATAACATTTAAAAAATCCATGCATATTGCCTATTACCTTAATTATAAATTATTATTTTTGCTTTTCTGACGACATGTATACAATGTGTACTGTAGTATCCAAAAACGTTTTTTCGATTAATACCATGCGCATATTTTACCACTTTATTTTGTCTCAATAGCGTGTATCAGCAGTATCAGCACAGCACTGAGCGAAGCGCGTGATCTAACAACCGGAATCACTGTGTTTTTGATAAGCACGCGTAAAAACAAACAAACATACTTATTTATTATAATAAATGCATATGTTTGTTTATTTTGAAGCGTAAAAGCAAGTACTATAATACTGGTTTTTAAGCGTGACTCCGTTCGCGTAGAGGTCGGGGAACTGACCAGTTTTCCGGGATAAAACGTACCCCCCCATAAATATATATTAATGAGAAGTAAGGATTTCTCGAGAAATGAAACAGATTTAACGGTAAAACATTTCCCCGAAAATTTCTAGTTGAATGTATAAGAAGTTCAACTCCGCGAGAGTTGAGTCCTTCTTTTAATTGGTTATGCGATACTTTTCTCGTCGTTCATACGTTTATAGTCTAGCTGTATATTCCTGAGCCACCACTATATTTGTAGTACAACTGGTTGTCATATTATGCTCATTAGGTACGGTCACGAGCGTTAATTTGGGACCCATTTCAAGGAAAATATGCTTGAAGTCGTCAATGTCATTACAGATGTCAAGTCATTTGTAACTTTTAGGAAACTCAACGTTATTGTTGTAGAATGTTAGATTGACTTTGGACCTAAGGTGGGTACCAAATTTAATCTCGTGACTGTACCGTAAAATGGGGTGAATAGAATTTCGTGGGGTGAATAAAAATACAGCCTAAAATTAAGCATATTTTACTAATGAATAAGACTGAGATTATACCGTAATTATCCAAAAGTTTTGTCAATGCAATACTTGGTCTTACTAGTAACAAGTTATGACTTATTTTAAATTGTATTTCTATTCACCCCGCGAAACTCTCACCCACCATGTTTTTCGGAAAATTACCCTTTTGTAAATTTTCATTCCGTATTTTTATATACATGTGTGTACATACACATTTTAACAGCGCCAGCAACCCCCTAGTCGGGTTTTCTGTTCGGAAGTAGTTTTCGCTACAAAGCGGAAAAACGCTGGGAGCGGATACGAGCGTATCGCGTAGCGCTTTGACGCAACGAATGTCAGTTTTTTCTCTAACAATATTGGGAACATTGTCACACCCCCCGAATTTTCTACTTTGCTCAAGGGTCGATTGGCATAGATAATCTTAGGCAACAACTCCGTCGTTCGTATTGAATCAGTTGAGCAATTAATCATAAACAAATATAAATGAATCAAAACTTGATATTTCTACTCATAGCCAAAAAGTAATTAGCGCTAAGCGCTTAAATCATTTAATTTCCCATTTCCCTCTACGTGTTCGAATTGGTAAAGTCCTTAAACACTTTTTGATTCGCCCTGGGACATACAGGGTGTTCGGAATATGGCCGCGGGCGAAACAAAGGTCCGCGAAAGGGCGCGCGGGGCTTCCGGATGCGCGCTGCGTATCGAATACCGCCCTCCGGCCCAGAGCAGACGCCGCAGACAGGGCAGGGCATGTAACAGGTGATATCCAGTTTATATGAGCATAGTATTTGTTGAACAACGCACAGAGACTAAGTCATTGTTGAAAAATCGATTTGTGTTGGAAAAAGACAAGCTTAGTAAACTTAACCTTTCTGGTGACAGTTTAAAAGACTAGTGGTTTTTTAAGGTAGCCCAAAATAGGTATCTAAAATTAATATAAAGTTAGTAAATCATGGGACAATTCGGACCCAAGGTTGTATTTTTCGGTACGAGTACATTTTCAATAAAAAAAAACAAAAATAATATTTAAAAAACACGCTATATACCTATACATTTATATCGTAGTACCGTATTTAACTGCTAATTTCACGTTTTTTGTAACACCCTTTCTAATCAATGAGTCCGCCTGATTAGCAATACACTGACAAGTTGTAATTGAAATTATGCAATACAACCTATTGCAGCCACGCAATGTACTACAACAATAAACATCCATGAAAATGAGCCTTTAGAAGCAGACGCTACAACTCTGCTATAGCATGTTCACTGCCTACGCGTCCGTTTTCATCCCTACTCTTTGGGGGGCGGGCGGCGCAGCCTGGTCAGTGCCCCGCGCGCAGCGACTCAGTACGCTCGCCGTTCGCGTCTCGACAACTTCAACAATACATACTCAATTTTATAATCAAAACCTACATTTTCAACAACTCGGTCATTTATTGGCATGTGGCGCGGATAGAGTTCTTGGCGGAATAGCACAGGTAAGTCTTTTTTCGGTGTAATACGTTTTGTTTTTATGTTGTGTTTTCAGATGTTTAGATTTTATAAGTAATAGGTTTTGCAATTAATTTAATATGACAGTTGAGGAAAGAAACAAATATGTCACTGTCATATATTTGTATTGTATGATTTTGGCAGGATTTTTGCATTTGAACTCTTTTGTTCTAGATTTTTATAAAGTTCGTACTGTCTAACTTGATGCAATCGTATGTTTGCATCTTTTTTTAATTATTGATTATGGTGGTGCCCAAACAAGGTCACTATTGCACGTGATAAATGGGTATTAACCCCAAGTTTTTCGTTTTTACAGCAAAATTAGATTTTAACTTTTAACGTATCTTACAAAATAAATTAAGTTAAGCAACGGTCAATTAAGATAAATAAAACCCGTGGTTTTCGGATTTAGCTGTAGAAATACACAATTAATCTTCATAAGCGACGAACGACTCTATCCAATCAACAAAGTAATTAAAATACCATTAACAAGCCGTTAATTAACAACAGTCGTGAGTTAAAAAATAATTGAATTGTAATTAATTAAGGAGCTTTTCGAGTACCCTCGAGCTTTAGAAAGAGCAATTATTCGTTTTGGCACCTAACGTTTTTGGCAGTGCAGTCCGTTTTGTGTTTAAATCGTAGATTAGTCACTACTTGCTCTCTCAAAAAATATCTAGCTTTCCTATTAATGCAATTTAAAAAACATCCTTTGGTTTAGAAAGTATTATGTTAATTAATACACATGTAGCTTCAATAATGTGGCACATACTACTAGGATCATCATGCCTGTATTTTTTTTAACTTAGCTAAAAAACAATGACCGGAAAAAAAAGAAAATGAAAAAATCTACAGGTTCATGTCTTACGAGTACGATTACAGATAAAGAGATACGTAAATAGTTAACAGATTTACTTAAAAGAAATCGGTTGTTCACTATTATTTCTTTCTTTCTTTGTCACTGCCGGTCTGTGCACAAAGTTAATTGACTCTTGCTCCATTTTGGGTGAAATAATAATAGAAGATTATTTGTATTTGTTAACCGACTTTAATAAAGGAGGAGGTTCTATGCTCCACTGCATGTTTATTTACGTATGTTCACCGATTTCTCTGTCAATTATGGAGCGATTTTAAATTTTTTTTTTTTAGTTTCATCATCTCCGAGGTTTACGGACACAAAAATACAGTATATTTCAGAGCGGTTCCGTGAGGAATTGAGGGAACTCCTCAAATATTATAGATGTACATTATCTAGTATTTTTAGTAACACATCTAGCATCTGCATATGCATTCAGAAAGTTGCATTTCGTGAAGTGGAACTGATGATGAAGACCACAGATTGACATCGAACTTTTCAATGGTAGGTTAATTCTATTTCAAGGTCGATGTCTCGATTAAGATAGTTGAGCTACTATAACGATAAGAACATTTAATTGTTTAAATATAACTGAGCTTGAATGTTTCATATCAAAGTGGGACTACATTACAGCTTATTATGATCACTCAAAAGTATAAAGTAAAATAAATGTTTTAAAAAACAATAAACCGCTTCCAAAAACGCAAAAAAATACTTCTTTTAAAATGGTAGGTAATAGGTCAGTCCAACTGATGTCGGCGTCTCACAATATTTTTAATCAAAAGCCGGCTTCAACTGACCTATTACCTACTATTTTGAAAGAAGTTACTTTTGGGTTTTTGAAGGCGGTTTTGTTTTTATATTTAAGCTATTCTTATTAATCTAAATCTTCTAGAAAATTATGGTTTACGATCAATATGTCACAACTGTGGCATTATACTCGTAAATGTCAGTCGCGGATGTTCATTCGCCGAGGGCCCTGTGTCTCCTTTGACTAAAAGTTATTGTATTTGGTCGATTTTTATTGTCCCTTCTATTGGCAAGGGATGAGGCAGCACTGTAGCAGCCCATCGGTTAAAGTATGGCGGCTATTACAAAAGATTGACTCGACGTAGTTAAAGCTGCCATGTTTTCGCCGGGAATTTTCCGTTGAGAAATGTGAGACTGAATTTTTTGTTGGATTTTTTTTCAGTGTATTTCTTGTGTTACTGTCTACAGAACTATGTAACACTGGACTTTAGTTATTTGATTCTTTTAGACTTATGGATTTAAAATAACAGAGCAATGAAATATGCGACTGCCTTGCATTAGCGGAGCGGTATCGGGCGTTCCACCAATTTGCGATTTCCAAACATATTATCTGAAATACGGTGCGTGAGTCCAGCTCGCATTTGACTAGGTTTTTTTTGTTATGTAAAACGGGTATATTACGTTAATCTCGGAAAACACAGAGTCGCAATATAAATACGTGTTCGTTATCTTCTGGTGACTAAGGCATACACACGCATTGATGAACAATACAAATAACTATGTTTATAGATTTGTATTATGAAAATTATAAAAAATTAGGAACATAACAAAAATATTGACATTTCGAAATCAATTAGTAATTAATTCCCACACGTGTTTTTTAAGGTGTATCCCAATTATAATGTTTGGAATTTTCTCTTTTTCTTTTTATCCCACCGCTGTCACAATGTTGTGTAATTTAAAGACGGTTGAATGACAACTGGTTTTATTACGGTATTTCTACGAGTACCCACAACAACGTGTAACAATGGTAACACTACGTGCCCTGAGAGCCATAGCGTAGCGTAGTGTAGCGTAGTGTAGCGCATAGTATACACATACCCAAAGTCAAAACACATTCTGTCATTGCGATTTCAGAGGATTTCAGTGCGTGGCCCATAAAATACTCAAGTCGATTCAGCGCATAATGTTCTTGAGCCCGCGTAATCAAGGGCCTAATATTCCCCGCGGGGCCAGTAAAGGGAGGTTTGTTCCAAGTAAAGTGTATTAACGACCTGCGGCTTAATGGGCCGTTTTGTATACAGAGTGTTCACGCTGTAACTCCGGAGGTGGCCGGAATGTTCTCACATTTAATTACCTTTTTCTTTTGTTTGTGCAGGTGTGAGCGTAATGGATATACAGATACAGTTGATGATGCTGTAAGAATTAAGATGTACGAGCGAAATAAAACAAAAAAAAAATTAGGCAATTGTTCAAATTTAAACACTAAATAGTTGTATACAGAATTTGTTGCTATGAATATTACCCGATTGCGCGTAGCTAAACCAGAGTTATGAGTTTAATTTAACAGTAGTATGTATGGTGTAAGTATATGTTTGATGTATTGTTCAAAGACTATATAAACATTATAAGGTTGCGGGTTTCGGTATAACTTTCAAATTATTACCTGACTGATTCATGACATAAGTCATTATACAAAAACATCATTACATGGAGAATACAAGACAATCATTGTGCATTACCTCAGTTTTTCCTGGAAACAACGTTTCTAACGTGTCGTCCGGTTTCTAACACACTTTCACGAATTCTGCAAATCCCTCGGGATCCCGCACTTCTAATGATGACAGAAAAATCATGCAAAATCTCGGTATTTCGGGATTTTGGTATACTGAGATTGGAAGCTATAATGTTTACCAACACGAACAAAATAACAAAACTGGTAGGCTAGCATGATAACGCGTCCGTAAAAGATATTTACAGAAAGTAGAGTGCTGTAACTTAGTTAAGCCTTTCAGAGGTTTTAATGTAAGGGTCACTCATCATCATCAACATTGAAATAAAACCTTTTTTTAAAGTCCATATTTTATTATAGGTCGCGGCCTCGGGGCGACCTTTCACTCTATCGTTTTCACATATTTTTGGCTCCCAAAATGTACCTTTTCACAGGATAGGCTTAAAATGCGTTTATCTCTGAATTCCATAGTGTTTTATTCAGCGAGTTCTCCATTGTCTGCAAGCAAAAACTTTTATCTCGACATTTAGTTGGGCACTTTGTCTTTGCCGGCGTACTTTGAGAATAAAGCCAAACTGGGAAACGGACGGACGTAACTACGAAAGACGTTAGACATGTTAGTGTTGTCTTTGGTTCTTTTCTGACAATGTACTTCAAGAATAGATGTCTGTCAATGTTGTATGCTTTTTATATCTTTCTTATAATAAATTAAATACTGCAACATACGCTGCCTTACTCCTTCTTCAAGTGGTTATGGGCCCAGGACCAGCTAATTTGTTGCAGGAAAACCGCGTCGTGACGTTGAACGAAAACGACGGAAGTCGTATTTGCGACCGGGAAATTTGAAAGAAAAAGCAAAAAAAATAAAAAGAATGGCGACGTCACTTTCGGCTACAACGGTGAATAAATTAAATGGTGAAAACTGGTCAACATGGAAATTCGAAACCAAAATTATCTTAAATGGCCAGGGATTATTTGAAATAGTATCGGGTGAAAAACAAAAACCGGATAAATCGATTGAGGCAATGTCATGGGTCCGGGACGATGCGAAGGCACAAACCATCATTGTCACCCGTATGGAGCCAGGTCCACAAACCCACATTTTATCATGTGAGACCGCGTATGATATGTGGACAAAACTAAAGTCGGTTTATGACAAAGAATCAACTGTCAGTATTCATCTCTTACAACAACGTTTCTTCACAATACAATTCAACGAGGGTACTGTATCCAACTTTCTGTCGAAACTGGAAGAAATCCGGGTTAAGTTGAAACATGCAAAAGAAGGCATCTCGGATAAAATGACTATCACAAAGATCCTCATGTCACTTCCAGAGCAGTACAAATATTTCCGGTCTGCATGGGAATCTGCTCCAAGTGATAAGCAAACGTTAGATGAATTAACATCACGACTTCTACTTGAAGAGGAGCGAAATAAAAGTACCACGGAACATGATGTGCCGATAGCACTAGTCACTCATGAAAGTACTACCACCAAGTGTTTAACATGTGGCAAAGCAGGACACGTAAAAAAAGATTGTTATAAAAATAAAACTTGCGAGTTTTGCAAGAAACCGGGACATATATCCAAGTACTGTTTCTTCAGGAAAAATAATAAAACTAAGAAGCAGGTTAGTCCTATTGCTTTAGTCGCAAGTCAACTTGATCAAATAGAAGACTGCTTTTATATGGATAGTGGATGCTCCCAACACATGTCAAGAAGAAGGGATATAATGAGTGATTATCAAGAGCTTCAGGATCACCCAGTTCAGATGGGAGACGGAGCTACTATAAATGCTATTGGTGTCGGCAATGTGAGATTGGAAGCATTTGACGGACAGAAGTGGCAAGAAGTTGAGCTAAAACAAGTTCTCTATGTACCAGCTCTTAAGGTAAATCTGTTTTCTGCCGCCAGTTGCTTAGACAAAGGTCTTCAAATGGTTTCTGATAATAATACATGCAAGTTTATCAAAAATAATGAGGTTGTTACTCTAGCTCGTCGCGAAGGTCGTTTATTCAAAATGATGTTCAAAATGTCACAACAATCAATCGCGCTGTCAAGCAAGTCTGAGAAAGTTGACGTATGTAACAATAATAAATGCGACTTAATGATTTATCATCAGAAATTTGCCCACCAAAACTTCGTTTACGTAAAGAGAATACTCCAAGAGAATGACATTAAAACCTCATGTACAAAACAGCATTTTTGCTCGGCTTGTATTGAAGGCAAACATTCGATAACTCCGGCCTATTCAAGTAACAATAAAACTAGCTTTCGAGGAGAAATTTTGCACGCTGATCTGTGCGGACCTTTGGAGGAAGAGTCTATTGGAGGTTCGCGTTACTTTCTTCTTCTAAAGGATGATTTTTCACGATTTCGTACCGTTTATTTCATCAAACATAAGAGCGAAGTTATAGTTAATATGAAAATATACCTCGCGCAGAGTGAAAATGAGGAGAAACCGGTGAAAACTATTCGTACTGACTGTGGAAGTGAGTTCATTAACAAAGCTATGAAAGAGTTATTGGAATCCAAAGGAATTAAACATCAAACCTCAATACCATACACGCCTGTTCAAAATGGTAAAATTGAACGTGAAATGCGCACGGTGATGGAAGCTGCACGCACCATGATGAAAGCAAGCCAAGTAAGTAAGAATCTGTGGGCAGAAGCAGTAAATACGGCTGTGTATGTTATCAATAGGGCAGGGACGAGTCCTGAAGTAGGTAAGACCCCCTACGAGCTGTTCTATGAGAAGAAATTTGATGTCACTCAACTAAAGTACACTTTTGGCACAGAAATGTGGACCCATATCCCAAAACAGAAGAGAAAGAAACTCGACAGCAAGAGTAAGAAGGGAATTTTTGTGGGTTATGGCGAGAACACAAAAGGGTATAAGATATACTTTTCAGAAAGTAAAACTTTTTCATTTGAAAGAGAGGTGATAGCGTCACCAACTATGTCAATGGAGACTAAGTTGTCAGAAAACTTTCGCAATGTCCCAGTAGTACTTGAAGTCACCGACACTGATAGTGTTCAAGGATCCGAAGACGAGTATGTTGATACCTGCGAAGTAATGCCGGCGGAAGATGAAACAGAGGATCCCGATCGGTCAGTTTCCTCATCTAGTGATGGCGACAATGTTAACACTAGGTCCCTAAGGCCTAGGAATACGCTGAGACCACCAGTCAGTCTACAGGATTATGACACGTCATACTTTACTCTCTTGGATACGGAAGAGCCGACGTCCCTGAAAGAAGCGAAGGACTCTCCGAATGCCTGTGAATGGGAGGAGGCGATGAAAGCTGAAATGAAAGCTCTGGCTGAAAATGACACTTGGTCATTCGTTACAAAATCTGATATGAATATTTTGGTAATTGACACTAAATGGATTTTCAAAATTAAACGAAATAAAGATAATAGAATAGATTTGTACAAAGCCAGATTAGTCGCTAGGGGATTTAAACAAAAAGGCTTAGACTATTGTGACGTATACTCGCCCGTTGTTAAAATGGCAACAGTAAAATCCTTATTAGCCTTATGCACTAAAGACAACTGGCCAGTATATCAACTCGATGTATGTAGCGCTTTTTTAAATGGTATAATTAAAGACGATACTTACGTAGTTTTGCCCGAAAACTTTGTAGTGCCTGAAGGCAAAGTATGTAAATTAAATAAGGCATTATATGGCTTGAAAAGCGCACCTAGGGCTTGGTATGAGCGCTTTAATAACTTCATGTTCAGTCAAAAGTTCTTAAAAACTAAAAGTGATCATTGTTTATATTATTATGTCAATGACAGTAGTAAGGTCTACATATTAGTCTTTGTAGATGACATATTATGTACTGGATTTGGTCCAATGTTGAATAAGATCATAACGAGTATGAAAAATGAATTTAAAATGAAAGATTTGGGACTTGCTAGTTTATATCTCGGAATCCTTATTGAACAAGATGTACAAAATGGCGTTACCACTCTGAACCAAACCAAATATCTTAAGAATGTTTTGGATAAATTTAATATGTCGGACTGTCATAGCGTGACTACTCCTATGGATCCAAAATTTGATTTGTCAACGCTACAAAAAGAAACTTCCGAAAGTGTAGAGTTGGAACATAGGTGTAGACAGCTGATAGGTTGTATTATGTACGCCATGATAGGCACTAGACCTGATTTGTGTGCCAGTGTAACTTACTTGTCGCGATTTCAAAACTGTGCTAGTAAAGAACTTTGGACTTGTCTTAAACGAATTGTCAGATACATACAGGGTACTATAGATTTAAAACTGGTGTATAAAAGAAATGCCGATAATAAATTGTTAACTGCTTATGCTGACGCAAGCTGGGGAGATGATATTCTGGACAGAAAGTCAACGTCGGGTTTTTGTCTACAAATCTATGGTAACTTGGTATCTTGGAGTTCAAAAAAACAAGCGACAGTCGCACTTTCTTCGTGCGAGGCTGAGTACGTGTCTCTCACGCATTGTATTAGTGATGTTTGTTGGTTAAGAAATCTGTTATCTGAATTGAAAATTCATGACAATTATAACGTAACTGTCTATGAGGACAACCAGTCCGCTATCAAAGCTTGCAATTCGCATGAACAGCTAAAAAAGATGAAACATCTAGATATTAAATATCATTTTATAAATGAAAAGATTAGTCAAGGTGTTGTCAACATTCAGTATGTTCATACGAGTGTACAGTTAGCAGATATATTGACTAAACCTTTGTGTCGACAAAGTTTTGAGAAGTTGAGAGGATTTTTAGGGTTAACTTAAATTTAGATAGTTACACATATTTATATTTAACATTTATTGATTGAGGGTGGGATAGTCCAGCAATCAAAAATATGCGGATGTTTTCTATCATGTTCTATGTTAATGTAACGTTATGAAAATCTATTGTTATAGATGTTATATAACAGTAGAACGTATAACGTTACACATTGAAACTCAAGTACGAGTAGAGTAATTTAAAATGAGTTAATAGATTCTTAGTTAAAATAATGGATCTATTCTTGAGGGTGGGTGTTGTCTTTGGTTCTTTTCTGACAATGTACTTCAAGAATAGATGTCTGTCAATGTTGTATGCTTTTTATATCTTTCTTATAATAAATTAAATACTGCAACATACGCTGCCTTACTCCTTCTTCAAGTGTTAGCACCAGAAACTTAGTTCTAGGAATCTATTCAACTTTGTTTATAGTCTAGTTCTATATCTGATCATGTGAAAGTTGTCCGTATGGAAACTCTTGTTGAGCTAGTAAGTGTAACGTGAGCAATATGATAACAACATAGAAACAGAATGGTCCAAGATGAAATCAGCTGAAAGGGAATGTGCCACATGCTTTATTTTTTGAAAGAGATTGTTTATTTTTATGTTTTTTTCTTATTATGAGCTAGGCTGTGTAGGTGTTTTATCAACATATTTTAAGTCATTATTTTATCTGCTAACTAGAAAGAGCCACTATTTTTATCGACAGTTTGTTTAATTATTTCCACTGGGGATTCGGTCCAGCCTAATAAAACTTGAACAATTTGAAAAGAACAAAATATACAAGTAATATTAGTTGGTTTATACAAAAAATTAATCGCTGTCATTAATATCTGGTTATATTTTGAGTCGAAATATAGTTTTGAATGGGATTGGATTTGCTATTAATAGCATTAAAATATATCAACGATTGTATGGGGACACGAGCATACTGGGGACTCGTGATGACTGTTGCCCGAGACTCTGTCTGCGTAGAAGTCGTTAATCAACTCGCGGGTAAAAAGTAGGTATCCTTTGTCCTTCCTCGGGGTTCAAATACGATATTTTATTGACATTGGTTCAATGGTTTAACCATAAAAGTTCAACAAACAGATCGACAAAGCTACTTTCACATTTAAGCCAGGGATGACACGTGTCGCCAGTGACTTCGGGTGAAGTGGCGCGACGGTGCCGGACTTCAGTCGACATGTCTGGCATCATCGCACGAGACGTGTCACCAGATATGTCAGGCGAAGTTCCGCGAAGTCGCAAGACTTCGCTTGATGTCGCTACGGACATAAGTCGCGCGATGTCGCCAGATATGTCAGGCGAAATCAGCCGGCTTCGCCTTCCCTGGCTTTATAATACTAGAGATACTAAAATAAACTCTGGGACGCCTTATACACAATGTAGGTACGATGCCGTTGTGTGGTTGCCGGGTTAGAATAGTGCCACTCCATATCTTCCCGTGGATGTCGTAAGAGACGGCTAAGGGAATAAAGGCGTATAGTACTGTTAGGCGATGGGCTTGCAACCTGTCACTAATACACTGGTAAACATCTTAGCCTAAGTGTGCAAAATGTGGTTACAGAATTATCAACAAGCTTTTAGAGTTGTTGGTAATTCTGTAGCTCTGCCTACCCCACTCTGGGAATAAAGGCGTGAGTTTATGTATGTATGTATGTATGTAGTAACGATTTTCACGCGGACAGCTAGTTTATAATATTAGTTTGGACGATGATTAAGCATTCTGGTAGACGAATTCCCATTCCTACACGTAAGAATCCAAATCCCATATCGCGTCACAAGCACCCTAGCCTGAATAGCCGCGGCAATGCCGAGGGTACTTGCGTCGAGCGGTCTGACTTTTTCAGTCCCTCTTTCAGTCCCTCATTCGAACGCCTGTTGTTCTCCCCCTTGACCTCTTTGGCAAATTAAGAATGGTCGTTGGCTATGATTAAACGAACGTCAGCGCTTTCTGATTGAGGTTTTTTATGTCGAATAATAAGGAAGGAAATATAACAGCGTTTGATAGTTGACAGTAATTGTAGGCGTCTGTGAATCAGGGAATGAGACTCATACAAGATTAAAATGTCAACGTGGCACACCATGTGATAATTATACGGTTAGACCATTAAAAATATCTTAGAACCTTCTCATTATCATGGATTCATGGCCATTGTCACAATAATAGGGAATATTCATAACTTTTTTTCTCAGCTTCCTTATAGCTGATTCATGTAACAACCAGTTGAGAAAAATCGTTTTTGAATGGCTATTAAAATAACCAAGATATAAGCCAACAAATATTGGTGCCTATCTCTTTCTAGCAAAACAGAATTTCTTAGTTTATATGACCGATCTGTTACATGAGATGACGTCACAGTGCATATCGCATCTCTCTGCGTAATCGCCGTCTAATTAACAGTTTAAAATGCTTGTATCATCCGTATTGGCCGATTTCAATTTAAATATTTGTGATCACCAAATCTCTTTAACGGTATTTTTATATTTTGTTGAGAAATACGATTTAAAAATAAATAAAAATACAAAATATAAATACAAATATGTTTATTTCGCATAAAATGTGTAAATTCCGTGCATATTCCCTATTGTTGCGTTTGTAATTTTTATTTGCTAGTTTCATTTTGTATGTGCTTAGTTACATACAATAGTGACACTTAATTTAGAAAAAAACTGTATAGGTGACATTATTGCAGTTAAAAAGAATTAACTTGTGTATGAATTAATAATAATAATAATAATAATAATATCAGGGGACTATGTCACACCAATTGACCTAGTCCCAAACTAAGCTCTAGGCTTATACTATGGGTACTAGACAACGATATAAATACTTATATAGAGAAATATATACTTAAATACATAGGAAACATCCATGACTCAGGAACAAATATTTGCGCTCATCGCACAAATATCTGCCCTTACCGGGATTTGAACCCAGGACCTCTAGCTTCGTAGGTAGGGTCACTACCAACTAGGCTATCGCGTCGTCATTCCTTTTCAACATACTGTCACTCTTGGATTTAACGTGCGTGGGTAAAGTCAATCCAGCGTATCAACAGTACTCACAGATTATAAGGGTAAGGTGCTGTGTACCATTTTCACAGTCTCTAAGGTATTTCAAATATACTGACAGATGCCAAAGAGAGTGTGACAGCGATAGACAGCCACGTACTACTGTACTGTAATTTGGGTTTTACCGTACATAGGTATACAATGTTATTTCAGGCAATAAGGCCACAATATAAATTACAGACTAACATACACAACAATGTAAAACTTTAAACTTCCCAAACTCTTTTGTTTCATAGACCACTTTCAAAATTTTGCTGGACCCGGTGGACCTACAGCTACATCCCCTGCAGCTACATTACAACCAATTTCGAAATCTCGAAAAAAAAAGTGAAGATTAGATCTATCTATGAAAACTTGCGCTGTTGCTGAGTTTCAATGATTAACAGTTTTCGAAAAAAATTAGAATAAAGTTAGAATTGATTGCTTGATAGGGTTAATTATTTAATAATAAAGTCGCCTAAACAAATTTTCAATTAAATTTTAATTCATTGTACTGTGAGTGGATGTCAAAAAAAGTTGGCCAACGTAGACCCCCGTCGAGTCTCCCGTGGAACCCTGGGGGTCCACCTGGGCCACTTTGGGAATCACTGCTTTAAACCAATACCGAGGTGACAAAACAGCGTGGTCTTAATTAGTCAAAGTTGACGTTGAGGTCCCCAGCCTAAACCGAAGCAGCGGCACGCGCTCTATGAATACAAATCAACTAAAGTGCACGCAGCGAAGCGACCGTAGCTGGAAAACTGTCAGATTGCATCCAATCTTCCGACAGCAGGCGGGACACGTAAGTAGAGCGCCGTGCTCAGTATAGCTGTCGATTCTCGTGTCGTAGCTCGAGATTCGAGTCCGTTACTGTTGTGCACCCAGTCTATAGGTTGTGGCGGGTTTTTTTCCGCAACTCGACCACTTAAATATGGTAATAGGTCAGTCCAACTGAAGTTGGCTTTTGGTTAGAAATATTGGGAGTCGCTGACTTCAGTTAGACTGACCTATTACCTACCATTTAGTTTTTTTTTGGTTTTCAAAGGCGGTTTTTTATTTTTTAAAAGATTTATTTTATACATTTTATTGATCTTAATAAGGTGTTATGTAGTCAGACTTCATAGTTGATTTGAAACTTTACTTACTAAAGATACTAAAATCGGTATTATAATAATTATGTATGCCTCTAATACTTGAAGAGTTTCCTCAATTCCCCACGGATCCCCTCATCAGATTCAAATTTGGTGACTATGGACCACCTCGGAAGTATAATCTATCAAACCAAAATGGAATGTTTAAAATCGGTCCACAATTGACGCAGAAATCGGGGAACATATATGTAAAAGAAATACGTACAGTGGAACATATAACCTCCTCCTCTTTTTGAAGTCGGTTATAAACGTCAAAAGTTCAGATATTCTCGTGACAGCAACGAAAGGTGACGTCAGACCCATCTAAATTTATTCTTCATTTTAAATATAACTTTATACAGCGAGTGAATGGAAAATTCTATTTTATCTCGGTCTTTCAGGCTTCACCTTTGACCTTGGATGCTAACTCGGCTGAATAAAGCACTAGCTCTTGGCCGCGACTCCGTTTTTGTAGAAATTAATTTGGTTTCACTGCCTTCGGCTACTATTCCTCTTCCTTTCTTATTTTCTTGAAAAGCTAAAATTTGCGATTTAACTAATATATTATGTCAAAAGGCTTGAAACTTTACAATCTAAATTTGAATTCACCGCAGTATTATGTATAAATGCAAAACTTTGTCTATCTGTTAAGCTTTCACGACTTAAACTTTAAACCAATTCTGTTTTAAAGATAGCTTATAGCCCGATCCCCGAACCTGAAAATTCTAATACCAGAGAAAATAGGAGAGGGTGAGGATATTAATTTATATGAGTTTTAAAGACGCAGTAACGCTGTAACGCTGTTGTAGGCCTAGCCAAGATGTACAGTCAAAGAAATTAATTCCTTGGCCACTTGATTGATTACGTCACTTTGACATAGTCCAAAGTGGTCAAGGAATAATTTTCCTGTACAAGCTGTTAACGTTTCTGTTTTTTATCGACTCGAAATATACCTTGTTGACATAAGCGGCCACGCGATCTATCATAATTACGTACGTTTAGGACACATTTCGTCGATTTTCGAAAATGGCTCACTTTGCGTTTAGCTAAGTCGGCCAAAATAAATTGTTTCTTCACACCAACCTCGCCACCTATGAAACAAGGCGCTAATCAAACCTGTATATTAAGTCATTATAACACATGTTTCCTTCCCGTAAACAGTCGTTTGTTCCCTCCCGTAATATTCGTAGATAACAAGCGGCCGCTACATCGGTAATGGACGCCCCAAATTGAGTTATGGCGGTAACCGTCTATTCCTGTTTGCAGCGTGTTCGGTTTTAATTCGTTTAGAGAATGGACGATCGTCGATTAAAATGCAATTTTGACCATAATCAAATGGAAAAAAGGCTAAAGAAAAAATGTTTTCGAAATTTGTTGACCAATTGAGATTATTACGCAAAATATCTTGCTTGATCTGGGCAAAAATCATCCAAATAAGAGATTAAATACATACATACATACATACATACATACATAAACTCACGCCTTTATTCCCAGAGTGGGGTAGACAGAGCTACAGAATTACCAACTACTCTAAAAACTTGTTGATAATTCTGTAACCACATTTTGCACACTTAGGCTAAGATCTTAAATAATAAAGTAAAAAAGACTACAGTCATATTTATAAATCCGCTGCACCGCAGTGTGACTTTCGATATTAATATTTATTCAAGTAACTGTCAGTACTTACTGTCACACAATGATCTCATGTCATGTAAAATAATAAAAGTATTGAAATTTAACTACAGTCATGGTATTTATGTATTGTATGTATTAAATACTTTAATAAAAAATATGGAATCAAAATACAAAATACGTTGTTTACAAAATAGTGATGACAAAATCTAACTTTTACTGTTCCTACTAAACTTTGGGGGATCGAAATGATCAAAAGTAGCATCGAGTGTAGTTTTTCAGCCCGTTTTATATTACTTTACAAATATCGCAGTGCATTGCGCCATTTGGTGGGATATCTTTTCACACGTAGTTATCTTCGATTCCATTCCATCCAACGTCTACTAAAAATAAACTCCGTCTAACCCACCGTCGACGTTCAAACCTTATGTACTTACATTTCCATATATCTATGTAGAGACGCTGTAAAAGAGATCGTCGATTTCAATTTAAAGGAGTGCCGACGAGGCAATATACGCCAGCAATTTATATTCGAATACGAAATCAAATGTTTGATGGGTGCATCGTCGGGCAGCGTGTTGTTGCGCTGTTTGTGGAATGTTAGCCGTTGAGCTGTGGATTTAAAAGTATAATGCTTTTGTTTATGTAATTGAACAGGTTAGTATCAACGTTCTATAAACAAAGAGTAGGGGAGATGGTGTATAACTGAAACGCTATAAAAACCAATAGTTTATTCGTAAGTAGGTACTATAAATATTGATATTAAATATTTATCAAGTAAATAGGAGACTTTTGGACTCGCGTACAGGAGGTTCCGTGCAATTCTTATATTATTAGGTTTCCTTAGTGTCAAGAACCATTTTCAGTTTTATTTTTAATTTTAGGCTCCGTTATTTCGCAGATAATTCAGGAGCTTTAGTGGCTTAAATTCATTCATCATACATTATAAATAAAATGACTTTTTAAAAGTTTTGCGATTTTTATCTGACATCGTTAGTTACTGAATGTAACGTTCTGTAAGGCGTAAGCAAGCCGCCAAAGTTTGTTTTTGAATGTGCCTACTTACCTAGTAGTTGTTTTTTTAAATAAAATAAATCTCCAAGGTGAATCCAAGCGATGCATTCAGAGGAGAGACGAGGCAAACTGGTCGATCGAGCTACACCAATACATGCATTGTTACACACGTGGCATGCCATTATTGATGAGAAATGCACTGAACTGAAAGGGATGCTGCGTTATTACGTTATTGCATAGGTAGTGGATCCTTTGCACATCATTGCACTCTATTTTGTACTGTACCATCTATAGCGAGACGACGCAAGGAATTTATTGAGCTAAAGTAGGTAAGCTGAAAACGAAAATATGAGAAAGACAGTCTTAAATCCGATGTAATTTTTTTGGGTACAAAGATACTATTTTGTGCATTACTTAACTAGGTAAAATTTAGTTTGGATTGGCTGAAACAACACTTTGTTATTCAATATTGAGATAAAAAATAACAGAGAAAAACTTATTATAACTCCCGAAGGCAATATAGTTAAGGCGATTAATGGGTGACGGAAACCAGTATTGGACATAAGGACCAATGCTGAACACTTGCTCCATATTTTACAGAAGATAAGGGTTATTCATTTGTTTTGCAACAATCAATTTACGACCGTATGAAATTTGAATTAAGAGATAACTGTCCAATACTGGTGCCATCCATCACCCTAGGACTACTCATTTTATTTATCTTTTATATTAAATAAATAAATACAAAGTCTTACAGACTACATATACATATTTCTGAACCACTTTACTAGCTCAGCTTGCTATCGCCGATACTGCACAAGTACTTTACAAGATTTAATACGAAACACATGTGAGCACAAATTCGACATGTGATGTACTATCTCGACTATGCAAGTGGACTAGTGATGCATGAGGGGGCTAGCTAGCCAGACGGAATGACGTGCGATTGCATCTCTTTTGAGATGCAATCGCTTGCTATACTCCGTTTAATTCTGGATGATCCCTGTGACAGCTGTATTTTATGAATTCAATCACTATACTCACAAGCGAGGTATTTTAGAATAGGTGATAAATATCTTAAATTTTCTGAACGGTGTCTAGGTTTGTACCAATATAGTATTTATGCATAGTTAAAAAAATAGAACAGTTGTGATACTTATTTTTTTGAGCTGTCACAGGAAACATCCTAGATTGAACAGAGTATAGAGTATCTTACAAACGCTTCTTCCACACTCATAAGTCTCTAATCAGTAGAGTAAATTTGTTAAAGATAAATAATATTACTTTTAAAAAAGAGGACGTTATTTGTGTACCTACTTAAGTTTAGAATTCCGCCAACTATTATTTAAACTTGATTCATTGGTAAGATTTGCTGGCTCAATATTTGTAACCTCTTTTCTGACCACCTGCTATCATCCGATTGAGCTAAATTTAGCATATTCACGTAAATCGGATGGCAATCCAATAATAATGTTGTCTTTAGCAGCCCGTAGACACTAAATCTCACCCATTTGTCACCGTTTTCCGACCTAAAACAGATTACCCTAACCCTTATACTTTCAAAATTTCCATACTGACCCATTTGCATCGCTCACCCTCTATAAAGCAATACAAAGATTCGGTACGAAATAGACGTGATCTCGATTCGACATGTGAAATCCCATCGGTATTGCAAGTGGGCTGCTAACGGCGAACTCCAGTGACGGGTGCATTTGTACATTTGCATCTCCAAAGGGCGAGGCACAGGCTTTAAACATTGGATTATTGGGTTTTTGGTTTTTGTATACGAGTTAATAGGAAAAATAAAATATTTTTATAGGTATTTAGGTATTATATTTATACCGTAAGCAACTTTAAATTGCTGAGCTAACATAAAAAAAAAGCTTAATGACAATTACTTCAATAAATCTATATCAAATAAGGGTATCTACCCAAAAGGTCTGGTACCCGCCATTTTCGGACATCCTTTGTATAAAATCCAAGTTTGTCTATAAAACAACGAAACCTTTCTCTTCTAATAGACTCTGTAACATATTTTCTGTTTGTCAGGGTTTTATAGTCACTCAACAATTAAAGATTTTCACTTCACTAGGTATTTCATTATTTAAAAAAAAACCAAGCAAGTACAACACACAAATGTGACACAATCAGATATTATGTCAGAAAAGTTATCTTGTCTTGGAGTTTTATAATGGTGTTATTTTAGTTAAAATTGTTATTTCATGAAAATACTCTAAACTCTGGGATCCCAGACAAGGTGCATAAATTAATCGTTAGCAATTTCAGAAAACTTACAATATGTTAGTTGACATACGCGTACGCAATAAATCGTCAGTTTGCATCAGTCCTATAACATTTGTTAGTTTTTGAACATCGCGTTATACACCTTCACTAGGCCACTGGATAAAATGACATTTTGATAAAGTCGTGTCACTAGATTCATTGCTGTACCTACGCCAAACATAACGTATCGGCGATATTCAAATGGCGCCCTAAATCCGACGCGGACGTGCAGTGCTCGGCAAACACGGCCACGCCGAGCTCGCGTGCAACTACCGCTCAAGCTCGCCTCGCTTTGTCCTGTCTCACCACTACCTGTACAAACTAAATAATGTCTATAGCGCTTTTCGATTTTCCAGCAAAACATCACATCATTGTGACGTTTTAATACATTATTTTACGTATTCTTCACCTTTGCTACTCGATGACGAATCAATGTCAACTTTGAAGTGTTACAGTATTGTTTTTAACTCGCTCGCCATAACTAACAACTAAATAAGAGCTATCAAAACGGTGACAATACGATACGTCACGTATACGTCAAACGCAAGCAGACCCAGTAGAATAGAGGCCCAGGTGTGTGATATCCATTGACTTATTTCTTTACTAAGTTCAACATTATCGAAATTTACATTGGTTTAACCAAGAAATGAAAGCCAAGAAAAAAGCAGTAGGTACTTATTGTAAATGGTCATGGAGGGCTGATACCAATTTTCATACACAATGTCTTAATGACGACGATACGTTTACGTTTATTAAGGCTGGCGCGGACATAACCGCTCGACACCGGATCAGTTCAAAGTCAGACATTGAAAAGTGGGCTTTGATTTGTGTTAGTATGAATAGTATGACACATTTTGTGGACGACTGCTAGCTTGTGCCGAGGCGAGGCATTGCCCTTGCGATGCCGATAAGCGTGTGTGCGTACAGTAAGGAGATTTATACTGAACGGCTCAAGTTGAGGTGCCGATCCGGTGCCGAGCGGTTATGTGTGTGTGCACCTTTACTCGATAGAAGAAAAGTTCGTGCTTAGGAAACAGAGAGCGTCTTAATAGCCTAGTGGCTTAAGGTGTCGACTCGTGCTCTTAAAGTACCGAGTTCGAACCCTAGTGATGGTGACCAGTGAGTTTTTTAGGTTAAGTACATTATTCGATACTCTTACGGTGAAGAAATAACATCGGTAGTGAACCTGCATATTCGACCAGCTTAGTGTGTAAGAGGGTATTTTCATAAAATTTCCCACAGGCTCGCAGTGTGTCAGAAAGACCCTATCTGTACAAGACACGAAATAATTCGACTTGGTTGGCTAAGGGTTATTAACATGAACTAACCAACGTCATTAAGCAACAAGCTGAAAATGCAGAAAATGCATGAAAACATGATACTGCATTTTCTGCGGTGTTTATTTTCTTTCATACCCCGTTTCCAGCCCGGAACGGATGTGGCAAAACCCATTTGTGGATGCATAATTTTATTTCACTTATAGTGGTCCTTTTTGAAGGACGTAACTATGCTCGTAATTTACATAGCCGTTAGTTTGTTTGACTTTTGCTCGCGTTTGTTTGAATAATTGCATTCTGTTTGTATGGTTCCAGTTTGCAGGAATAATATCGCGAGCAATTTTTAAAATTGTGCAATTCATTCTCTCATGTCTACCGATTAAAGAATGCTAGTTCTGGAGCAGATAACAGCTAAAACCAAAGGTGACTCCGGAAAGTCACCTTTTGTTACCTAAAGTTTTTGGTAACGTGGTAACATAATTGGACATAATCAATTTAAAAAACACACTTTTACATACAATTTTGTGTACAAAAATGAAATGCTCTTTCTAAAAATTTATCAAATGTTTCGTTTAAACGCTTAAGCATACGTTATTTAAAACAAAGCAGAAAGCATCGGTAGGATCCGGTAATTTAGAGCGAAAGTCTCGTTTAACTGGCTCTTGCGCAGTGCTAGCTATCCTTTTAAACTAGCTCGTTACTAATACGAATGACTTTGGCGTTAGAACGCCGCCATTTTAGCTATTTACCAGTTACGTTACCATGTTTGGCGAAGGAATAGAACTGAGATTGTACACTGTAAAATCTTATAACTTTCGACGGATTATCGTATCGTATTGTCAACGTTTTGACAGCTCTTTTTTACTTGACATTACCGTAAAAGGTCAAATACGATATGGATTTTTCCGCTTAGAATAGAGGCCCAGTGCAAAACGGAAGAGTTCTTTTCATTTTGTATGCAGACAAGCCTTCGATTTTCAAAATAAAAACAATTGCCTAACGTTTTGATAGCTCCTTTTTACTTGATAGTCATGGTGGCCATTAAAAACATAATGACATCAGGTCAGAGGCAATTGTTTGTGTTGTTTATATCCTTTAGAATAGAAGAACAACTATCATGCAAGTATAAAGTTCTTATGTCTTTGTTTTGTTTCAGTGTACGTAAATAATTCATTTATTTTTGCGTGTAGCTCTCTACTCTAAATCAGGTTGCTATTCTTCTTACTCAGTTTTTTCTATCTGTTATTTCGAGTTCAAAGATGGAACACATTACTATTATTATACATATCAATTTCTATAATTCCCGTGCATTCCTATAAATTCAATTTACAACCATATTAAAGGGAATAAATGAACCATTACAAATTAAGTTAACAGCTGCAGATAATATATTTCGTAGAAGAGAATATTGATAGTAACCAAAGAATGTCTAAAGCAATTCGTAGTATTAGGTATTCCACAAAGGTTGAAATATTAGTATTTTTCATATTATTGAATTGCAAAGAGCCTGTCTGGGCGGAGTCACCTTCACCTTTCCTCCCACGAATACAAGCCAATCACCCAAAAAGTGAATAAAGGTGGTCACATTATAAAACGAAATGAGTTTAGAACTTTCTAGTCGGCTTACGTCACCTCTAGTTGAGTTGTCGCGTACTGTGATTCAGCTTTATGACACTCGTCAAATCTTTCACTGTTTCGACTTTTACTCAGATATTTCAAACTAAGTTTCTACAATTAGGTAGAGTAAGTTAAAACCTTGAGACTTTTGCAATGGGTTGGTTGGTAATTTCACAAAAAAACCGAATATGTGCGTTATTTCCTTAGAAGCGCAACATTTTTTTTGTTTAAAAAAAAAACGTAGTGTAAAACATTATACGCGTACAAATGCGGAATCCGAGAGTAAGCCTTGTCTTAAAGGTGATAAGGAATTCAAATTGTCATAATTAGTAGTTTGGAGTTCTTTAAGCACCTATCTGTACCTGAGCAACGCGGTAGAACCGTGGATTTCTCAAAACTTTGAACAATAAACCCTCCTCTACCCAAAAATAAAAATGGCTGGTGCTAAAATGAGTAATTGCCTAATTTGTTACACCAAATGTTGCGGACGTTCTTTTTTGTTACCAAGGTTCTTATGATGATGGTAACAAACAAAAATCATTCGGGAAATCTTTTGAATACAAATAGAAGCAGTAGATTGTACAACAGGGATTCAACATTTCAATAACAATATTATAATTATAGTAAGCACGCTCGAGCAGTTTGAATGGAAAGCTTATTCTGCCTGAACAGGCACCTTGCAGACTGCGAGGATCCGACTGAAGGGTTCCGCCTCGCTGCGTTCTCAGGGAACCACTGTGGCGTTCAAGGAATGCTTCGGTTCCATCCAGTAGTGATATGTGTTACATAGGTACATGTACATATCCATACAACCTGCAATGCCAATTAAATACAAAGCGCTCGTGCACAGTGCACTCTAACCCCCTTATTTATAAACGTGGAATAAGCTTGGAATAGTTTATGCCATGCTTTGTCCTTATCTGTAGGTATTTGTGACATTTGCATCTGACAGAAAGTGACAAAGCATGGCATAATGTGTTTGATTACAATGATTGCATAATTATTTTGTCATATTTTTCAGATCTTTTTAAATGCCTAACTGTTAGAATAAACCTACCTAGCCGAGGTTAGGTTTGGTTTGACTTATAAAAATCCTAAAAAAGTAAAATTTCGCAAAATCTACGTTATGTCTTGTGATAATTATGACTAAAAATCATTATAGCAGACAGCATAGACCCGCAGTTAATGTTATGTTACGGTCACGAACATTACTTGTAACCCGTTTTAAAAGAATGCTTAAAGTCGTCAATGTCATTAGGAATGCCAAGTCATTTGTAACCTATAGAAAACATAAACTTATTGTTGTGGAATGTTAGATTGACTTTTGGGGAATGTAGGTCTTTGACTATACCTCTTATTTTTATGGCAATAAAAACAATATCTTTTGCAGTCTTAGACCATTATATTGTCTAAGTGCGCAGTCGTTAAGGCCGAGAATAATGCGATTTTTCCAACCCCTATTCATCTTCGTAGTTAGCATAACGTAGTCACGAAACTACTATTTCATCAAAAAACGTAATCAAAAGAAAAACAAACACGCCCTCACCGACAAACAAATTAATATTATGAAACTGTTCCATGAATTTTACTTAATAACAAACACACAGCGCCCGTAATTACTAAGCGAGTCCTTATTCTAAAATGTTACTGGACTTTGTTAAACTAACTTCGTACAGTTAACCTATAAATGCGGCTTTAGTATACATGAGGTAAGGTTGGTTTTGTTACAAATGATTAAGAGAGATAGGGTTTAGTGGAATTAACAATCGTATTGTATTTTCCGGTGGCGTTCCGTACTACGTTCCCGCTGCGTGAAGAGGTTTCAACAAAACTGTTAGTTTTGGGGAATTGCTTAATTTCGTCGGCGCGCTCGGAGGCTCCTGAGCCTTCATTACATTATCATATCTGGCGTGTTGTTACAGTTACAGGGTAATTCTTGTGCTAGCGACCCGAACTAGCTTCGATCCGGTTTAAAAAAAAAGTAGCTTCCTTTTGATAAAATATGTAGTTGAATTGGTTTATCTGTTCCAGAGATTACCCCACTTCCCAACATACAATAAAAGGGTATATACTCGTAGTTGCGCAATGGAAATAAATGGTTGGAAAAATATCATGTATTTCTTAAGTAAGGTCTTTCGGTGAGGGCTTATATATGTATGACTATATTTTTGCCGACTGCACATAATGAATTTCATCCAACGCTATTCTCTGCTGAAACCATGATGTGTTCAGAATATCTTAATCATTAATTATGGACGTGTTAGATTCTGAGGTATTATTATTATTATTGGGGGGGGGGGGGGGGGGGGGTTGAGATAGATCAGCAAATATCAGTAATAACGTTTTTGAACTGCCATACTACGAATAGACCTACGCAATTAACATAACCTACAACTCCCCTCTTTTCCCTCGCAAGTCAAGTACAAGTTACCTGCCTAAACCGTCTCACTCACCAGGCAGTTGCCGATCACGCACATTATCCGCAATTATGCAGAGTGTCGCGGCTCCTCGCAGAGCCTTTGTTTCGCCAACACGGAGCGCCGTCGAGCGCCCTCGGCGCGAGGAGGCTTCGTCGTTCGCTTCCTCGCGAGAGTACAATAGACTGATACAGGACCTATATTCAAGCGACATTGTAACTGATGTGAAATCTATTATATTTCGTGAAACCGTATTGCTTTTGGCATGTTATCGTATTGACATCGTTATCTTATGTTGTGACAGCTTTTATAACTTTACAGTGATGGCGCTGGAGTAACAATACCATAACATGACAAAAGTCGTACATATGATTTTTAAATAAAAAATAATCATACAACTCAATCGAGCTACAACTTATAAAATTTTAAAACAAACCACTATAGAATGTAGAATTTTAACCTAAGTAGCTTTCCAATATTTTGTCAAGTATAAAGAGTTCCATGGTTTGGTTTTCCTGGGGGCCTAATATGGCTGCGTTTAACGCGTGATAAATTTTGAATAAGGCATCCATCACCTTCTGACAGGTAAATAAGTACACGTGTCAAAAAGTGACGGAGCCATACTAGGATCGCCGGGCCGAAATTCTAAGCGTTATAAACCATGTCATCTTTGACGGGCCTCTATTCAACACGATAAAAACCATATCGTTTTTGACTTTTTATCGTATCGTCATCGTTTTGATAGCACTTATTTACTTGACAGTAATGGCGGCCGAGTTACAAAAAATACCATAACAGGTCAAATACGATATTACCGCCAATAGAGGCCCTGTCTCTATTCTACTTTCGGTAACGTTCGTCGCAACATGCCTAATGATTTTTGTTTTTTCACTGCCATTACGTATATTATCTAGCCGCGTTTAGAAAGGGATTAGAGGTGACAGTTTTACCATATACTTACGTCAAAATGCATATGAATTGACAGCTATTCCAATCCCAAACTAATCGCGGTTTCATTATACTCGTAAGTAGCTTTCCTTTGTCCGTTGTTCCTCAGTTACAGCACTCTATTTTATCGTTTACTGGTTTTCAACTTTCCCCATTCACATAAAGCTCATTGTTAGCGCAATATTAAACTTTCTATTCATATCACGATAAATTCTTTTACAGTTCCTCTATTGAAATATATTCAATACGGTTTCCAATATCAATTGAAACGTTCAATGGAATGTTATAAAATACAGTTCAATATATTTTAAAGCCGTAAAAATAATTCAATACGAAATAAACTGAAATTTTTACATTCCGTATCGTTTTTGGGATCAAAGGGTATTCAAAAAAGCTTGAAAGCTCCGAGTATAATGCGCTACGGTTGAACAAGTGGGGACGTGGTACAGTGTGCGTTAAAAAGTTAGTATTTTAAAGGTAAAATATAATTTAATCGATTTTACGTACCTTACGTATTTAATAGTAATTGACTAAGTCATATCCAAGTAAGTCGAGCCTCGATTCCTAAAAACGTGTTAAACCTCACAATATCGTATTTAATGTTAACGTTATGTTGGTGCTTTATGATAAAACTATAAAGGCAGCCATATCTGTTTTAAGCGTTCGTACTACAACACTCATTAAGGGTTTCTATTCAAATACAACTTTAATGATTTTATTATAATTTAAATTGCTGTAAACAATGTAAAAAATCAAGAAAGGTCACGTCAAAAAAGTGTGACTGAAAATTTTGACATCGCTAAATTTTCATCTACACATACATACATACATAAACTCACGCCTTCATTCCCAAAGTGGGATAGGCAGAGCTAAAGAATTACCAACATCACCAAGAACTTGTTGATAATTCTACAACTACATTTTGCACACTAAAATTATATTGTACAGTACTTTAAGCTCCCTTGCTCAGCAAAGGTCTTTCACACAATCACTTACAAACAATTGTATTCGGAACCTTTTGTAAATTTAAGTTGGAGCGAACCAAACCGATCCAACCCGGCAGCGACCGCTGGTAAAATGAATTAAGCGCGGTGAAGCGGCGCGCGCGCGGGGAACGCAATTAAAACTAAACACTGCTGCATTTCGCCACTCGATGCAATCTGCTTGTCGGTTAAAGTTACCTAAGTTACAGGAGACTCTTGATACACTAGTGTCAGCCATGATGGAAATTGTAAGAGTTGGAGATTTACCCCATTACTTATAAACGTGGAGTAGGTAAGCTTGGTAGGTATAGTTTATGCCATGCTTTGCCTTTATTTGTCATTGTGACATTTGCATCTGACAGAAAGTGACAAAGCATGACATAAACTATTCGAAGCTTATTCCATGTTTATAAGTAAGGGGGTTAGAAGTTACGTTTACAAAACCGGGCAAGAGCATGTCTGACCATGCTCAGTCTAGGATCCAAAGCCCAAACTATCTGTCTGCTATATTAGATGATTTTAGTAGAGATAAAAAATTTACCCAGCTGTATTTCAGAAACCAATCAAGTCTATTTAGTAGTTATAGCCTGGGTATTCGTTTGCTAGCTTCATAATAAAACATTACCTTCACACGTATACATATTTGTGAACTCGACTGTTATGTATAACTAAATATATTAATACACGTAACCGCTTTAAACGTAATGCGCGTGGCTTGTTATGCACTTATTTATTACTAGCTTCTGCCCGCGACTCTGTCCGCGTGAAACTCGTTTATATCGTAGCTCCATACAAATTTTCACCCTCTATTTCACCCCTTTAGGAGATGAATTTCGGGAAAAAAACTATTTTATGTCCTTTCTCAGGATTCAAACTATCTTTGCACCAAATTTCACCTA
Organism: Acleris laterana; assembly: GCA_963966035.1. Classification (NCBI taxonomy): domain Eukaryota; kingdom Metazoa; phylum Arthropoda; class Insecta; order Lepidoptera; family Tortricidae; genus Acleris; species Acleris laterana. Next base: position 15,093,534 of record OZ014445.1, read on the forward strand.
CATTGGTTCAGCGGTTCAAGCGTGAAGAGGTAACAGACAGACAGACAGACACACTTTCGCATTTATAATATTAGTATGGATGGATTTTATATTCATTCTTGTCCTCGTAATTGACCTTTAATAAAAACCAATAACTCCCAGAGCCAACTTCATTGATTTTATATTAAATTCAGAGCTGCCTCGGTCCAAGTAATACTTTGCTGCAGTTTTCTCGTATATTAATAACAAATAAACTGCGCTGGGCAGTAATAAAAGGAAAATGGTTCTTAATAAATTGTGCTTGCTCCAAACAACCCACGGGCATCTAGCCTAAAAACATATCACCTAGTAAATAAGAACTATCAAAACAGTACCTATTACTAAAACGTTGACATTACGATAACAGGTCAAAAACGAAGTGATTTTTACCATCTAGAAACTCGGCCCAGGGCCCTATTATGGCTGCGTTTATCGCGTGACAAAGTTTGGATAAGTTTGGACCGTCTCTTTCTGACACGAAAACAAGTACGAGAGTGACAGAAACTAGGCCCGCTGGTCAATAACAAGTCGCTTAGAATGGCCCTTTTTTCTCCCACTGGATACGAGAATTGTCTCGTAGCATTTTCGTAGACCTACGAGATGCGTAGCACATGTTCATTCACACATTAGAATGACACCCAAATGATTGAACTGTTAATACATTTGCTCCTTATTTACCTTCTTAAAATCATTCATAGCAACTAGGCATTTGTATAATGGTGTATGTAAACAGGTACAGGCAGCGAAATAAGTGGTCCTCCCTAAGATTGATTTTCGTTAGTTACGTTATAAAGGAAAGGTCGATAAGATCAAATGGTCTTTCAATTGAAAGTGGTGACTTTAGCAACAATCGAGTTGGTAAAAAGTTGCGTTGAAATTGCAAGCTTGTTATTTGGCTAATCATGCAAATACATAGATAAAGATTTAACTGATATTCAATCTCACATGAGCACTGTGTCATATCGTCGCATCCTACGAATAAGGGCGCGACCAGCCCTCATGACCGTTTTCCGATTCTTACAGAATCGTATTCTCCATATTTTACTACACCTTTTCACATTTAAAATATGGTCAAAATCCTAATTTTGAAAAAGTTATTAAGGTTTTAAATTTGGACGTAAACGGTCTCGGCACATTTTCTCCGACGAACAAGGTTACGAGGTCATTAAGGTCTTTGCTTCGCGGGGGAACCGAGAGCGGGCCGGGGTCGCAAGCGCCGTCGCTTCTATTACACGCGGAGCGCGTACGCACGCAGTCGGATGTGCATTTGTTTTGTTGGTGTAGCATTAGAAAAATCATGAATAGAAGTCAGAAGCTGCTGAAAATGGTAAAGGATTCGGATGCCGTTAAAGTAAAACGAAGAAGGACCGCAACACGTAGTAAATTTTTTTTCTTAAGCGATATGTTTTTACCTATAATTAGTTATAACTTCATTTTGACCACGTCAAGTGTTTTTTCTATTGTAATAAATAATATGTGTAAATATTATAGCACTGTTACACGGAAAGAGGTAATATTATGTTATAAAACAATACATTATAGAAATTAAAGCACCCAACGCGGAACAAGGGCGTGAGGTAACAGCAGGCCCTTTTTCCGCGGACTAAATATCCGCGCGCGCGCTCTCGCCGCGGCATTTGCGCCTCTTTTCCATGGGAAATATTTAATATTGTTATTTTAAAAGTTATTTTCAAATAAAAAAATATTTGATTGGAAGAACTGTACACTTTAAACTGGTTTGAAATGATTTTTACACGACTGCCCAAAAAAAGGTGTGAAATGTTTTCAAGGTTCATGTATGATTATTCGTTATTCCATCACTACTTCTAAACGCCTGAGCCGATTTAGATGTGTGTGGTATCGATAGAATCCTCACCATCCCGGGTAACATAGAATACCTAAACTGTTAAAATGTAAATAACCACATTGGCAAAATGACAAAATTATTAACATAGGTAGGTGTATACCGATGACAATATAAAAATGCAGTCGGGTTTCTAAAACTTGGTTTCATTTAGTTATCATATATGCACTACGTGCAGCCATTTTATTCTAGGTTTTTGGTAGGCCGGCCCTTCTAAATATTAGATGCATCTAAAGATAACATTCGTTAAACCAATCGCACTGATATAATAAATGCGAAAGTTTGCTTATATTAGTTGGTTTTTACTTCACACTACAACGACTAGATGGATTTAGGTACTAAAATAAAGGCTACTTTTCATCCCGAACGATGTATAAGTTCCCAATAGTTTATGAATATATTCTTAAGTGCACTACTAAACAACGAGCTGTAAACAAGTAGCCTATCTCCCATAACTGAACCTTTCAGATATCCACTTCAACCCTAATCATTATCACATATTTGGGAATAACCCCTTTAATACGCGTCGGGTCCGCAATCTGAGAATAGTTGGGTGATGTTAGTTTAATTAAAGTAGTTCACTGTTTCAACTTCGGCCGACGTCGGCCAAATATTCGGTTTCGGCTAAAATCTGGCGGCAACGGGGATTAGCACCAGCCCGGCCTTATTGTGTGTATTTATTAGCAGAAATTACGCGTATGGTTTAATACTACTTACTAATATTGTTTTTGATAGATTTCTAGATATTTTAATATTTTTTTTGACCTTACGTAAACGGTCTTTTTTAGCGGTGCAAGAGAAGCCAAAACAAGAAAGGAAACCGATCAAAATATTTTTTAATTAAATTTACTTACACTTTATTATTATTATGGTCCAAGATGACTGAAATACATTTTTCATACAATTTTTCAAAAAAGAAACAAGTTGAATGTCTCTAAAATATCTCAGAGTACGACCGTTAGACTAACTAAGCTAAAAAACAAATACTTGCTAACTACACGATTAATTACATGTGTACAATATTGTTTATTTGTTATTCTCCCTACTTGCTGGGTAAAGCAGGGCAACGGAATAATGTTGTTCTAACTTCGTTCCTCATTGGTTGCTTAAGAATTTTAATCTCAAAATACTTACGACGCATAAGCCATGAGCGCCAGTATTTGTTTCTGAAGTTTGGATGTTTGCTATGTATTTAAATGTTTATTTATCTGTATAAGAATTTATATCGTTATCTAGTACCCATGGTACAAGTCTAGAGCTTAGTTCAGGACGAGTTCAATCCTGTTTTGTTTTATAACGACGCCGAATGCTTTGCGTCACATACAAAACACTCGGCAGACCCACTTAATTTTTAAGATCAATTTCGACCTGACGCGTGATGGTAGGAGAAATCCCTAATTTTGTATGTCATGTAATTTAATTCGTTCATGTTTTGGCCAAGATAATACTGAAATCAGGTATTGGTATCCTTCTTTAACCGCATCACTAGCGAAAGGCTAGCGTGCCAGATAACACGTTACGTCACTTTTATATAATAATGATATATTCCGACCCCTGTCCTTTCCCGAGGCTATACGATATTAATTACTGTGCACTAGTGATATTGTTCATTAAGAGCACTTGTAACCGGATAATAAATAATAGTAGCTCTGTATCAGGCACGGCGTGGAAGATATTACGTAATAAATATATCTGGAGTTAGTAATATTCTGAGAACTGGAAAAATAACCGTTGGAAGAAATCGAGATTGTGTTGATTTAGAACTGGAACCATTTTACTCGTACGTATATATCAAACTATTTTATTTTACTAACAGATAATTCGGAAAATATAAGAACTGGGATCTGTCCTTAGATATAAAGGCTTCAATTTAAGAGAAGGGAAAAAAATATTTAAAGTTATCTTTTTTCATTCAGGACACAGATCTCTAACACAAATCGTCAATCACAGCGATAAAGCTGAGATTTTTCCCAAAAAAACAACCACTTGCGATTCCCGGTTATTAACTATGATATATTTTTTAATATGCACATTTAGTTTTTTCCCTTTTCCAAAGATGAGGCATTGGTTTCTTAGAAAAAATTACTCAAAGTTTCCAAATTCTCAAATATTGACGCATTTAGATTTATAAACAATGTATGTTGACGACATTATACACAAATAAATAGCCGCTCCTTATGTTATCAATTATTATGCTACCAAACATCGATCGATAGCGTTAAATTGTGAATACGAATATACAAACAAACAAACTCTCGCATACATAATAATAGTTAAGATTTGTAAAGTCCAACCAGAAATATACATAAGTATGTTTGTTGGCTTTAACTCCGTTTGCTAAATAATAGGACAGATATGATTAAAATAATCTATTGTTCCGTGCTAATTTTCTTAACCACCACAAACATTTTCCTCCCGGATTATAAAAAACAAAATCCAAGCACTTTGGCAAATTACAAAAAAGGTTATGGGCCCAAAATTAAAGCTGGCTATTAAGCCGGGTTCAAACGCGCCTCGCAAAGGGCTGCGATAAAAGATGTCGCACAATGGACCGCTGGCTGGAACTAGAGCAGTTTAAGGCTGATGCACAATGATGGATTTAAATTTAAAAGTTCAAAATTTAGGACATTTGTCAAAGTGAATAAAAATAATATTCATGCATTTTGTTTTGGGATACAACAGACAAAAATAAATACTACAGAGGACAGATAAGGATGAAAGGGTACCTACAAGTCTCGGATCAGATCATAAATTCAGATATCAAATGTATTAATATCGAGCTCCGTCCAGTTGGGACATTTTACTATACTCAGATAATAAGGTATATAGGTATTTCATCGACTTGTTTAATAAATGATATTAGTATCTTTATATGTCGTGACCTCTCCTTTTTGGTAGGCTATTCATTTTACCTAGACAATGTCGAATAGACGGCCTTGTTATAGAATAGTCTCACCTTCATTCATCCATCAATATCATTCGGGTATCCGAGCCGAATCAGCTTGAGTAAGCTGGACAAATATACAATCACTTTATACAAATATAAAAATGTATGATGATGTGATTCTGTTTTATTTGTGTGTGTTTGTGTCATGATTTAAATATTGCTCTTGAATAAGTGGCATAAAGGCTTTAACAACATTTACGCAAGATTTAAATGTAATAGAAAACACAATTTTTTTGTTTTTACTGTTTTTTTTTTATTTAAACATTAACTACATAGGATAGGGTTATGTATGAAATAGCACATCGGGCAAAAATGTCCACCACGGCTTTGCTGGCTCATACGAATTCTTTCAATGACATTTTCCGTGATTATTTTGCACAAATGTGGCTGAATTTCGAGAATGCAGTGTTGAACCTCCTCCCTTAATGCGTTAGTGGTTGTGGGCCTGTTGGCATAACCCTTTGACTTTAAGTAACCCTTAAAAAATATATCATTTGATCCAGTCTTCTTGAATTTTTAAATTGCTCTCATCACAGTTGACGAAGTTAAATCAATATTTTGCCAATATTTAGTAAAAAAAATGTGTTCTGTCAACAATAAAAATGCGTTGATCTCTCTTGTAGTGTTTTTATTAAGAACCCTAAACTGTCAGCTGTCAAATTGTTTTATTTTTTACTGGCCAGTTCTTTTCCGTACAAAAGGAGGCCAATTAGAGGCGTAATTTTTGGGTCACCCTTTATAATATAAATATTTTGCGAATGAAATCGAATACTCTTGCGTCCAGGAAGATCAACCGTTTTACTTCAAATCCAAATTTTAATTATTAAAATCATGTTTTTAATAAAAGTGTGGCATGTCGTGTGCACTACCCTTTTGAAGACCCGGAGTATTGTCGAGCGACACGAATATTCGCTTCGTCCCACTGTCGCAACGCCACGCTTTTAAAATAACGCGCTGCCGAGCAAAAAATCTGAAATGATACACTTTTCATGATATGAGTACTGAAACTGTTTCGATAAAAACATTCTACAAATGTCGTTTATTTCTTTGTTGTCTGCAACTTGCATGACATACAACTTGTTTCTTAGCTTGAAACTTTGAAAATGACGACTTGAGGTTATCTTGCTAAGATTTCTTCAAAGAACAAAGAAAACATTAGAAAGTATCTCAGTCGGGCATGATTTAAAGACTTTTCAACCATAATATTTTAGTAAAAGAAAAATTCACGAGTTTAAATCGATTAAATTCGTTTTCATATTCGATATTTTAGTAAAAACACTTCGCTCAGAGCCTTTGTTCGGCAGTTACGGCAAATCCGAGTTGCAACTGTTTGACGTTGGCTTTTGATTTTCAATCTCAGTCCATTTGTTGGGAAAAAAACCGCTGGTTTCCGCGAAATCTCTTTGTTCATTTAATTCAATTATTTGCCCATATACTCGGAAGCGCCCCGTTTAGACTTTAAGCTGAAGTAACGAGTAAAAGCTTTGATGTGGCCTGTGCAACATTTTCCCAAACATTTTCACTTTGTTGTATCGAGTTTCTATCCCTGACAGAACGGTGTAAGCTACATTATAAATGTGCGGGAAAAGAAACCTTGTTGCACGTTATTAATTAAAAAGGAGATGAGAACATTGATTGGAAGAAAAGTTTTATGTGGCTGGCGATATTGATTTCACGATACAACCCTTGGGATGAAATATGGGGAGACTTTTTTTTAAATATGTCCTATCTATGCGACAACTTTTACTTGTCTATTTTGCTTTGCTTGTTACGTATTCAAGCAATACTGTGGAATTAAAAACTTGTCTTTGCTTTTATGCAACTTGCATCATTCGTAATATATGTCTTTCCCGGTTTAATGTTGCACGTTTAAAGCACTTTCCGTTGTGAGCTGGCTTACGCATAACGTTAAAAGATGTAATATGGTGTAGCAAATAAGAAAGTCAATAAGAGAAATATGACCATGGTATATCGGAAACACTTTAACGTCATGTAACATCACTGACAGGCATACCAAAATCAATTTAAATTCTGACATATATGTAAAGGGGATCAGTGGCCATCTCGCTTAACCCATGTTGCGTGGGCTGAAGGTTCAAATTGGCTGTCGCATTGCTGACACAGACCCTTGTCAAACACGCAATAATAGGCCGCGCAAACAATATTAATGCATTGAGCTCTAGCACAGTCTCACTCTAGCACAGCACTTGCTGCTTCGGGTTTGTACATCTCTCAGTCGCTCTAAATAAGAGCGTATAAAGCGAATGAGAGACAAGTACAAACCCGAAGCACTTTCTAAGATCGCACTAACTAGTATTCTATGCTATCTGTAAACCTGTAGGTATAGGTTGTTGGCAAAACAGAGTTAGGAAAAATACAGTGCTGTATGGTGTGTAATTAGAAATATGATTAAATTTTCACCTTAAATAAAGAATATTTTAGTGTCACCTCACCAATTACCACCTCAAACTCTTTTTTGAAAAGCTAAAACTTTTTTGTAAAGTTTAATACTTAAGACTGCGCCGAGCAAACGCCGAGCGTCCAGTAGCGCCCTCATTACTATTATTGTGTTTTCTAATTTTAACTAAAGAATTTCCTTGAATCAGACGAAATATTTTTGTAGTGTTAGTAAAAACTCAATTTATGGGATACGTAACAAACTTTAATAACAATTACCCTTTGAGTAGTCAGCTTAACGGGAAATGGTGGCCACTTTTTTCCGTTAAGTTAATAACTCGAAGGGTAATTGTTATTAAACTATATGATATACCCTTTAAGTTGTGTTTTCATTTGTAGTACAAAAAAGTTTCATCCAATTTCAAGAAAATACTTTAATTTATTGGAAAACACAATAAAAGTAATGAAGGCGCCACTGTATATCCGGCGTACGTGATTAAGTCCCGTTGCCCTACAAATATATAACCATCTACCCCATGTCAGTTTACATTAATCAACGATAGATAGAATCTCAAATCTGAACACAGCCAATAACAATAAATTTTCCGCCGATACACACGGCCCCAGCTGAACCTGAGCAGTCAATGGTCCGAGTGCAATCCCGTCAGCGGTCAACTGCCGGCCACTTGACAATGGCAGCTCCGTAATGGCCGCCGGTCACGTTTGTTGTTCAACGAGTCGCACTCAGGCTACTCGTGCATGGCTCAGACAATAGTAGATACAGGCGACTCTGATTTCTAAACCATCATGGAACTACAGGATGACTGCGGGGTCGGAAAGCAACAAAGTAAACTAAAGCTCAGTACACCATTAGGAACACGTAATAGATTTAAAAGCGTTAAGACAATTATTTTGTTTTTTATTTAATTGAACATTCAATGAAACATTTTCTCGCAATCATGGCCACCCTACATACTAATGTCTTACTAGGCTGATAGATTGATTTTCAAATAGGTTTCAACATGAAAATGTCTGGTGACCATTATTTTAGTATTAATTAAGGAAACGTAATATAAAACGAAAAATGCTAAACTTTAATTGTTTCAAAACGACTATACTAATACCGGCGTGGTTGCCGGGTAAGAATAGTGCCACTCCATGTCCTCCCGTGGATGTCGTGAGAGATGACTAAGGAAATAAAGGCTGTGTGTAGTACTAATACACTGGTAAACATCTTCGCCTAAGTGTGCAAAATGTGGTTACAGAATTATCAACAAATTTGAGTTGTTGGTAATTCTGTAGCTCTGCCTACCCCACTCTGGGAATAAAGGCGTGAGTTTATGTATGTATGTGTTATGTGTAGTACTGTTAGGCGATGGGCTTGTAACCTGTCACTAATACACTGGTAAACATCTTAGCCTAATTGCACAAAATGTGGTTACAGAATCATTAACAAGTTTTTAGAGTTATTAGTAATTCTGTAGCTCTGCCTACCCCATTCTGGGAATAAAGGCGTGAGCTTATGTATGTATGTATGTATGTACTAATAGAATCTCAATCAGTTACAGTGTTGGAAAATTTAAGTAAGGGTTTTTAAATAGGCGAATTGATCGGATAAGGCAAAACGCATCAATGTTACCACGCCCTATGCCACAGCATGGGTAGTGCAGTGCTGTCCACTATCGATATTAGGAAAGGTTTAAGCTGTAATTTCTATTTAAATAAACTGGAGGTTGAGGCGATGACGAATTATCGTCATTATCTCAAAACTTTTTTTTGAGAAAATGCTTAACATTCTAGTTTCAGATCAAAAACCAATAATTTGTCGCCCAAATTATATTTTTACCGGTTAAACTTATAATAAATATGGAGTTTTAATTCCTCACCTTAAGCTAACTATAGTCTCTTTAAATACAACGGAAGATAGTACGCTGCCAGAAAACAAGTACCTGATATTAGTAGTTTATGTAACTGTTACATAATGAGGGCACGAGTGTTGTTTTATAAAACGAGTCGAAGCGATACAACTTAAGCGCAAACGTCACTTTACCGGCATATATTCGTAAAGTCTTTATTACCTCATTCGGCGCGGAACACGTTCATAATAAAACTCAAGCGTTCCCGTTCACTGTAGCATCCTTGGCAGCGATTCAACTGTGCAGGATGCAGGATGCAATCAGGGCAAAACTAGTTTAATCGAGTTTAAATTAAACATCGGTGGTGCAATTACACATTCAATTTGCTAAATAATTATCTGTTTTCGAATTTCAGTGTAGGTTTAATTAAATGCCAGATACGTTTACATGAAACGTTCTTATTTGAAAATTATTAACCTCTGATGTACCAGTTTATTATTGAACAACTCATCTTAGCGTTTCTATTCGTTTAGCTTTTAAACCAATCGCGTCACTGGTAGATCACGTGACTTTTCGTATCACATCACCTACCAGTGACGCGATTGGTTTAAAAACTAAACGTATAGAAACGCTAGTTAGGATGGTGCATCTTGGCAAGGGTCTGAGAGAATCTTAGTCAAAGACTAGATTAATAATAATACGTGTGTTCAGGTTCAAGAATAAATGTAATGGTTACAATTACAAAGTTACATACAGTCAAGGACTTTAATTGTTAAGCCACTATGGAACCCTGTCATAATGACAGCGTCAAACCATATGAAATAAATTACACTAAAATGAATGATCAACGTTATGCGACAGGGTTCCATAGTGGCTTAACAATTAAAGTCCTTGACTGTACATACGTCTGTTTCCCAGAAGGGTAGGCAGAAACCATTTCTAAAAACAGTCTACAATAACTAAAAAAATATTTCAAGATATTTTTTTATTATTTAATTTTTACTGCACAAAAAAAAGTACAAATGGCGGACTTAATGCCTAATGGCATTTTCTACCAGTCAACCAATCATACAGAAACAGAATATAGTTTTAGTTGATGGTTCTCAAATAGCCCTCGTTCCCCAGGAAGCATGGTGCCGGCGTGGTGCCTGACGCTGGCCGTGCTGCTGGCGGCGGCCGCCGCCGACGAGACCCTGGACCCTGAGGGGCTGCTGGACACCGCTGCAGGTAATTTATTTTTAATAATCAGTGACTGGTAGCAATTTGTCGACGAAAGTATAACATGGATATGATTCTATTTAAATGTATGCAGTTTTACTGTCTTAAACGATGAAATACCGGTTTACAACTACGCACTTCTCACATTTGTTGATGTAGAAAGGTCTTGATATAAATGGATCCTCAATGTTAACAGGAAAATATTATAACAAAAATCAAAAATTCAATTAAAAATTCAGTGAGTTTTTATAAATATATTATGTTTTTTTTTAACAACACAGGCTTATCCTTATTAGTCATTGAGTTTGACGTTAAAGTGACATAAAATGATACCAGTCGCCGATCATTACTTATTATTAAGGCATTATGAAAAAAAAAGCAGATTGTTACAATTATTTTTTAACTTGCTTCTTTCGTATGTTTCGTATGTATGTTATGTATGTTTGTTATTCCGATTCCGATTTTCAGGTTTGGTAATGGATTGAGATTTGGAATACATAAGTAAATCCGTGGACGTGGCAATATGGTATTCATTCAGTAAATTTAGGACTCATTTTTATTCAAAGCCACGGTCGCAGTTAAAAAAAACATTACCTCGAGGACCATGTTTTTATATTATATTTCATCGTTTAAGCGGATACACCTTAATCCCCTTAAATTCAGAAACGCACAATAACCTATTTTAAATTCCAAATTCAAAATCAAATTGACAAATGACTAGCATAGAGGCATTCCATCTTAGTCCTCAGGGTTGGCAACGCATTTGCAGTCTTAGGATTGCATTGCAGGCTTGTGAATGCGAATGTCTATGGGTCACAGTTTCCACTTACCATCAGGTGGCCTGTGTGCTCGTTTGCCATCCCTATGCCATAAAAAAAAAAAAAAAAAAAAAACGAACAAATCATATTTTAAGAACACTTAAGCTGTTAGGTATATGAATAGGGTTAGTCTCTTGTGCATTTTGTAACTCTTGAAACTCTACGAATAAAAACACTTTGTAAACCCCTAAAAGGAATAAAATTCGACTCTTCAATTTCATAGCAATCATTTTCAATTTCATAAAATATTAAACCACGTTTTTATATCATCCCAATATCAATTTTAATATCCGGGTACTAAAATGCAATCTCGAACGTCTGCGTGTGCAATAAAGCCCATATGATGAAATAATAACAGAACAAGAGTATCTGCACGTTACTTCCTCAATAAAGCCGGGTTTATTACGTGGTTCCGACGAAATAATAAACGTACATCTATCTCGCTCGCACTCGTGAACAACGGCCTTAATTGAGCGATTAGTTCGTCGTTCATTTCTAATTTTAGAACTTGTACTCGTAGCGTTCTTGGAAATGTCTACGGCGTAGCCCGTAGAGAGCTACGGGTTTTGTAGCACCAAGTGCGTTGAGGATTTTTAATTTAAGATGGGTTTCATTCTGTACTAAACTAAAGGATCAACCACACTGGCGTTCAAAATACGCTGAATTTGAATGCATACCGTCGACGCCAAGTAAGTCAGGTCACTGCGTTTACAGTGCGTCGGCGAATTTTAACTACCGGTCGGTGTGGTATACGTTATAAACGTGACAAATAAGTTACGTCACGTATACGCACCTTAAGCATTTTGTGGCGCTATTGACCACTGCCATATATGTGTGTATCTTTGTGTTTTTATTTATGAGCTTTAAATGTCCACTGTTGGCTAAAGGCTTACTTCTATTCTTCCAAATAAATACTCTTATTTTGATGCAGTCTCTCACTTGTCTAAAACCATAGTGCATTTGACGTGTTGGAGTGACGTAGTTCTTTTATTTATCTACTGACTTGACAATAATGGCGGCCGATTTTAAAATAATACCATAACAGATCAAAAGCCATATTGTTTTACCGTGTTGAATAGAGGCATCGGTTGGATGTGTTATCGTACTGTCAACGTTTTGATAGCTCTGGACAGTAAGAAATAATTAGTACATTACTTAACAAGGGCTGTAAAAGAAAGAAACCCCGAAATCGCAGGTATTTGAGACCCGAGCCGTAGGCGAGGGTTGTAAATATGCGATAGAGGGCTTTCTTTTTTACTGCCCGTGATGAGTACACAATTTTACGTCTTCACCTGGCCACAATGCGAGTTTTACCGTGGGCGCACCGTGCGATAAAACTCACATTATGGCCAGGTGTTACGTAATAGTACATTACTACAGAAGCAAGGAAGTAGGGGGTTGCCGGCCGAGCGAAGCGAAGCTTTTCACGGCGAGGTATGTATAGTGCTTTTCTCAAACATATGAAAAAAAATAAAAAAAATACATCACCCGAAAAATTTAATTCATATATGCCCAACCTAGGGAAGAAAAGTAATTGCATGTTAAAATTAAGTACCAGAAGCGCAGCGGTAATTAGGAAGCATATCAGGTAAAGCGCAACATAGATCGCAGGCGGTGCGGAGCACCGGCGGGCGGTCAGCGGTTACACACGACACAGCGCAGATGTCTCCATGCATATATCATATCCATGTTATAACTGCCATTTTGCAGCTGGGTTGCAGTCCAAATGCTAGCCATCTGTACCAGCCCTAAGTCTTGTATCCGTATTCACTAGAGCCACACAAAGAGGCCCTGATTAAAGGATCAAACCTATCTAGCCAACCTCTTTATTAACGATAGCGACGCCGAATTCTATTGTGTCAAACCCATTTTGCACACGATTGTACATTAATCGACAATTCTTCTGGCTTGTGAGATACTTGGGTTACATTGCCAGTATTACGCTGAGCTGGGACCATTTCGTGGCTACTTTCTTTATGTGTCACGAATAATTTTCTTTTTGCTTTCTTCATCAGTTATCTCGGTTTTGATCTCCCAATAGGAATACTACGCTTCTTCCTTTTTATGAAAAAAATTAATTGTAGTTAATTTGATAATTTCGAACGTCTAAACCTTCTTTGTAGGTAAAAATCGAAAGAAGGCACATTTCCACTGAGTAAAAAAAAAACATTCTGACCCTCTGTTCAACGAGGTACTTCTATTTTCTTAATGTAGTTTGGCAATCATCGTTTTTGTATGAAACACGAGTGACAGATATACTGCCATTTGCGAGTGCAAGGGTGATAGCGATAGCCAGCCGAACTCTATTAAAAGTCTGGGAGTGCTATAAAATAATGTTGCTTTTGACGTATGGCATTGTTATTAACTTGGCCACCATTACTCGATGACAAGACAAAAGCAATATTGTTTTACCAATATTTTAGAAAAAATGTTTACAGAGTTAGTAGAACATACATTGAGCGACTAAAAAGCTTCAAAAACGTTTCAAAAACCATATAATAGTGCTACTACCCTTCTAAATAAAAAGGACGCATGCGGAATTTGATAATCAAAGCAAAAAGAACCCCCTGTTTTCAGAAATAAGGTCACTAATTCATTCGCGATTCTATGAGACATACGCCCTTTTTTCTAATGAGGGCAGACTAACTATTGCCTGCGACTCCACCCTCGTAGATGTCATTTATCGTCATTTCCTCGGAAACTGACAAAATTTATATCTCTGTACCAAAACTGCTAAATTTAATTCAGTTCCCTTCAACCGTCTCTATTCCCGGCGGTAAAAATCATATCGTATTGACCTGATACGGTATTGTTTTGACGTCAGCCGCCATTAGGTACTGCTACGTAAATAAGAGCTATCAAAACGTTGTACAATACGACAACAGATTAAACACGATATGGTTTTTAGGTCATACACAATCACAAAAACAAAAGTTGTCTCTCCTGTGGTCAATAGTTAAGGGCTCGTGTGCATATAAGTTATGTTTTTATTTGATAGGACTAAAGTAGACGTGACGCCGTTTATGCGGATGTGGGTTCAGTGAGAAAATTAGGCCTTAAACACGTTAACTTCGGGTATGTCCACAGGAAAGACGGGAACCTAAATCTGTGTATGACCCTTTTAGCACCTACAATACCGGCCTAGGCGTGAATGACTTACAAAAATCCATCCATCCAAACTTTTGCATTTATAATACCTAGTGGTTAATATAAGTATATGAATATAAATGGGATTATTAAGCGTGGTCGAACAGCAATAAGTTCGCAATTACCCGCCGTGTTTGACCCGTCGTAACACTTTTTAATTGCTTTAAAAAATCACCCTGGACACAATCACGATGGATTTGCATATGTTATTATGCAACCTTGCACGAGTCGCGGGGCTGCGTGGAATAGTGGACGAGGCGGGAAATGTGCAGATTTTAAAAGTACAGTGAAATTGTTCTTTGTCTAGCTTTGTTTACAGGGTGTTATAAAAGCGTACCGTGCCGTAAGCACTCTAGCTTACCTGAAATGTCAGTTGCTATTTTTGTTATTTTATGTTGCGCTATTTAAAGTGTGCTGCTTGACGTTTTTAACTCGTTTTTTTATATAGTTATTAATGGAATTGGGTAAAATAATACTAACAGTATTTATTTATTTAATCTTTACTGCTCATGCACAATCATATAAATTTGGTTACAAAAAATGAACTTAAGGCCTAATGGCATTCTCTACCAGTTGACTTTTAAGCAAAATGTTGTTATAGGACTAACAACAAGTAGTTAAAGTTGTTGGTAATTCTGTAACTCGGCCTACCCCACTCTGGGATGAAGACGTGACGGTTTGTATGTAGATTTCTCACTTAAAGGTGATCCCATAATTAACTCTAACCTGAAAAAAAACATGAAGTCTCGGTAGGTACCTTAGCGTTAAGAAAATAACGTTAAAATAAATGCTGTTGGCAAGCTTGGGGTCGTTCTAGTTAATTTTATACCTCTTTCAGAGGAACCACGTCCCATAAACAGGACGTAAAAGCCTTTAACTGGAGATAGCATGGAAGTAAAATCGAGCGCCGAGCGGGCCTTAGAATATATGCAGAGATGGTGGATTGCTCTGATAATAGAACGAACTTCATATCAAACTTCCAACAACATTTGTGATCATCGTAGACCAGGACACCAACAATCACAGGTACATACAGGGTGGCGGGAGGGTGGCAGCTAGGCGGTTTGTGGTACAGGGTGTATTGTCATTTTTTAAGACATACAGAAAGCACACGAGTAAGTGGGGTCTGAGACCCATAGGCATGAATATATTCAAAATATGTAGTTAAAATGGTACCTTTTTAAGATATGGAATAGCGAGCACTCTGGTGATAATGGTCCTTTAAGGCCTAGTGTGGTTTAGGCCTACGAATCAAAAAATAGGTACAAAGATGCATGCAACATATTATTAAGTACTTTCTTTTCGACAATTCACACTAGCAGTATTTACACCTACCCTTACCCTTTCGTCATTTTCACTTATGCATCACCCGGTATAAAATGTAACACTTTATTTTCCACCACCGCTGCCCATCAGACCTCCGGCCGCAGGGCACGGCTTATGCTAATACTTGGACATCAAACTAA
Organism: Acleris laterana; assembly: GCA_963966035.1. NCBI lineage: Eukaryota > Metazoa > Arthropoda > Insecta > Lepidoptera > Tortricidae > Acleris > Acleris laterana. The sequence continues at coordinate 15,109,265 of OZ014445.1, forward strand.
AACATCCACGTCTCAGGATCGTGCCATTGTGATCCTATTTACCATAGCAATAACGTCCACATCGTGACCATATTTTAACCGCTACTCAGGCGCAAAAACATCACCCTCTAGGCTTTACTACTGTATAATATGACAAGAAAAAACGCTAAGGAAAGCATTGCGCGTAAGGTGAATGCATTAGTGTTATTATTATGAGTTTAACTATTCCTCCTATTCATAAACGCGCAGTAACTAAATTGTACTTGAAATATGATGTTTACTTACTTATTGTGACATTTGAGCTTGACGGAAAGGGACACAAATACTTTATCTAAAATAGGTTTAAAGAAGTTCATAAACAAGGGGGATTATTTTTAACGAAATTTATTATTAAAATAAAAAATAAAATAGAAACGAAAATTATATATCTATTACCGTAAACCTAAATGCAATTATACCTACTAGGGATCTGGTGAAAAAGAGTATGAGTCGACTTAACTCGTAATAAAAAAGGTGTTCATCATACACGAAGTACACTAGACTTATAACCCTTCTCACTTTATCTTCAGTAGACTTAGGTATACTCTTTTTTACTAGAACCCTTGCAATTTATTACACTGAATACTTCAGGTTTGGAATGATCGTCAATAAGTAATAATACTTGCTTTCTATAACATTGTTTGTCATTTCATTACTGGTTTGACCAAGAACCTTTAAAAAAAAAGTTTTACTTATAATTACGTTAATAACTTTAACATGCACCCAATCAACATAATTAACGACGTAATTACAAAAAAAATCTTTTTTGATGTCACCATAAGTCACATGCTGTTTCTTTGCAAAAAAAAAATGTTTCATAAGGTATCCTAATTAAAGCCTTACAGACGAAACTGCCAATGATATTAACGCAATCTAGTATTCAGATTGCGGAATCGTAATTTCTAAAAGGTACACGCGCACCATCAATCGCAATTGACTTCAAAGTCGAACATTTGTTTTAATTTTGTATGCAGACTCGCCTTCGGACTGTCAAAGTGAAAACGATTGCAATTGCGAGTGTGGTCCTCTATATCTCTATACCCGTGACAGCACCAGACCCACACTCCAGTTCTCACATTCTTTCGCGTTTAAGCCTTAGCCTTTCATCCACCATCCAAGAACCTTCACACCATAGATGTAGGATAACATAGATCCCGTGTAGCCAAAGGTCAAGCGTACCACCTTTTTCTACTGTGTACAACACAGCTTGTAGAATATTATCAATATTATTGATAAACCGCACATGACTGACTGCAAACTTACGCACAGTTATGCAGATTCACACATAGACCCCCCAAAAAAATTGTACACTTATGAAATTAAATCGAAAGCGGTCATGTATAGACGACTCTTTTTAAAAAAGGCCATTTGAAACAAGTGCGAAGAATAGGTACTATTCTATTAGCCGTTTTTATACTCCCTGTATACTTTCCTACCTCTATGCTTCGCACATACCTAATATTCGGGGGAGGTTTACGCGGCTCAATAGAATAATCCCTTGATCCGGGGCGCGGGGTGGAAACTTACACTTCCTACCCCATCGTCTAGCGACATATTCCTTATTCATTTCTACCTCTCTGAGTGGCTGTTGCTCTGGTAACCTTTGAGGATTATTTTATTCAAATAGCCGTGGATTCTTGTTTTTGCTTTTGAAATTTGGCACGTGAATGTTTTATTACATGCATACGGAAGCAGCAGCGTGAAATTACGAAAAAATAAAGAGTGTTCCTAGAGTTTATGTTGTTGGCGGGTTTATTGTACTGAAACTTCTAGTCCTTCTAAGAAAGGCGAGAGCATAAAACAATATGGCAAACGATGAGTACTAAACATAAACACCCAGATGTTTAAAATCCAATGCTATTCCGTAAACGGTAAATGTTTTTAAGTTGACCCAAAATCGAGTACCTAATAATAATGGTCGATTTTTACTCTTCTAACTGTTTAATCCGTCTAATTTTCATCAGTTAGAAGTACATTTTTTATAAATGGGTTTAACTACTTATATAAAATCATTATACAACAAATCAAACCAATCAATGGATTCTATAAGAATATCTCTTTAAATATTTTAAAACGTTAATATATTTTCACATACAAGTATAAAGGTTGTTACAAGAACCCTGTCCAATAAATAAAAAATATTTTTTTTTTTAATAATTTTTCATTCGTTTTACTTCATTTTGCATCGTGCTACATGTCAATGACCCTTCATACAGTTTTCATATTGCACTGAACTTTTGTTACACCCTGTAATACACGGATTATAAACCATGCAATATACTCGCCTAATAGCCTCCACTGAACCAAACCAGCATCAAACGCAGTCCAACTACAGTCCATTAACACTTTAATCCAACGTCGCATATCGAGCTCAAAACTTTTAATGGACTTTACACGGCCTGTCCACAAATATACCTATACCTATAGGGAAACTCCGGGCCACACAAAACTGAGACGTATAGTGTAAGCAAAAGCGACGAAGAGTAAAGCCTTCCGTTTGTTCACCGACTGTATCAAGAGGTATATATGTCGACGCGTGTGTCGAACGATAAGAGCGAGGGACGCCAGTGGTGCAGAAAATGTTAACATATATTGAGTCACAATCTCGCTGAGTCTTGTTAAACATAATATAACACAAGCTAAATGACATTTGTCCATGTATGTGTATAAACACTTGCAATGTTTATACAGTCACAATGTTTGTCCAGATTGTACAGTGCATATAAGGTGGCCAAAATATGGACCAGTATACCACCACCGTTGAGCAAAAGATGGCATACTTTCAAGTAAAAACTGGAACGGTTAACGACGTCAAACTTTGTCAGTCAATAAAAAAAAAGTGGTAATATGATACGTGTGTATTTGCGCTTCTTAGGCTATTGTAAAAAACACTTTTTGACACTGTTATTGATTAAGTATTATTTGGTAAACTAAATATTCAGTACAAAAGAAAGCAGACTGAAAACCAGTGCAAAACTGCTGCCAGCACCAGCTGAGTTTGCTCCTTTTGCTGCAGTCAAACTGCAACCATAAACGTTTTTTAATTTCATTCACAACGCAGGAATATTAAACCACTTGCTACCGTCATAATTTAGCCGAGTAATACATGCAGGGTAATCTGGATATACGAGTATGACGAACTTAACCCGATTTGCATTACACAGCGATAATTGTACCAACAGTCGCAAGTCACAAGTAACTCAATATCGTCCTTTTGATCGAATAGTTAGATAGGAAAGTATACTTTATTATTTAAAGATCACGAATGCTTTCCCTATCTAACTATTCTTTCAGATACGAGGTTGAGAAAGTAAGGGACGATATTCCCGTGTTGTAACTGAACATGCCACCATCGAAGCACTTATTTACTTGATCGACAAAGCAACCAAGCAAGCATGAAAGCTTCTAACCAGAGGGGCTATTGCTTAACGTACTCGCAATCGCAATTGTTTTCATTTTGAAAAGCGAAGGCTTGTCTGCATACAAAATGAAAACAATTGACAAGATTTCATATTTTCAAGACTTTAATTTTATTCGTTTTATAGATACTATTTGGAAGGAGGAAGACACTAATAGTTTTAACTTTTCTCTAGCATGAATAATTATTTTATTATTAATTTATTAAGATGTACTTATTCTAAAAGGGCGTAACTTCATTTCTACGACACAATGGACATTATTACGTTAGTCCAATCTGTAAAAAAGTATCATGTCAACCGATAATTCTCTAAGGGCCACTTGCACGAAAAGTTTAACCCTGGATTAAGACACTAACTCGAGTTAAAATGTCAGTTTTCGTATGAATCTGACGTCTACTAACTCGAGTTAGTGCCTTAACCCATGGTTAAATTCTGCGTGCAAGTGGCCCTAAGTATCTATCCATCTGTCAATAGTGTCAATATCAAATTTGAAGTATGACAGCTTTTTATCTCGTGAAAAAGGCAATGGTATTATATCTATTCTGGCGTAGTATTGGTAAAAATCGTTATTTTTATTAACTTACTTGTAATTTTGTAAAAAAAGAAAAATAAATCTAAATAAATATTTTGCCGTGTTCATGAGGTAAAACCCTTTCGATTCGTATAGTAATTTGCAGGTGTCACCAAAATGAAATGTTGTCAATTGTTCCTCTTTGAAGCCAATTGAGAATACGTGTGCGTTAGACAATAGCGACGCAGTTTTAATAACACTTGTCTCCTCACTCTAGTGCGTTACTGATACAATGTCACTAATAAAAGCAAGTGCTTCATAGAAGAAGATACTTTTTGATTGGTTGTCAAAATACCAAATCTATTTGTATAGGAAAAACGCAAGCGTTCCAAATTATGTGGCCACCGTATTCTCACATGATTCTCACCTTAAATATGCTACAGAAAAATATCCAGTAAATGCCGCTTCCACATTCCCGCAGACAATTTAAAGTAGCTACATCCTATTCCCAAACCTTCTCGCAACTTTACCATAAACTATCCAATTTGCTGAGATAGGTAATTGCCTTATAACACGTCGGTGGTTTTGCATCCTTTTGTTCCAAACTAAATACACTAGCGGAGGAAGTTTTACCGCAAACTTCACTATAACTGCCTTCAAACTTTATTTATTCTCGCCGTCTCTGTCCTCCGGGTAATAAAAGTAGAGACAGCGAACGTCCTACGTTGCAGAAACAAGAGACGGCAACTCCATTGATTTCCCTCTCTGCTCGTAAAATATGTGTTGTATTGTATAAAATTCCTTTGCACTTCGATCCAGTTCCAATTCCCAATAGGATTTTCTATGTTTGTCTTTGAAATACAACCGTAATAAAATCAATCTATTGTATCTACCACAAATAGTCGAAAAATTTAAAAGAAGCACAAATTTCAAATCAAATTTCAAATCATTTATTCTGTAAGTAGGCCCTGTAGGCACTTTTACAAGTCTGAGTCTACCAGCGCTTCCAAAGAGACCACTGTTGAGAAGAAGCGCCGCAAGAAACTCAACAGTAAGCCATTTTTTTAAAATAAAACACTTATTACAATACTAAACTTAAGCTACATAATTTAAATGTCACAGGGATGTACAGGTCCCAGTAGTACCTAATAATAATTAAATACATCAAAATGTCGGATTAAAATAAATAATACAATTTCGGAGATGTAAACAGGCTCCAAATGTCAAATTAAAATTAAGAATTAAATATAATTAAAAAAAAAAAAAAAACACTAAACAAGGGAGATGTAGAAAGTCTCCACGGTCAATTTTGGAGATGTAAAGAGTCTCCAGATGTCAAATTAAAATTAAATACAATTATATAATAAAAAAAAACACACACACACACAAAAAAATAAAATAAGGGAGATGTAGAAAGTCTCCACGGTCAATTTTGGAGATGTAAAGAGTCTCCAGATGTCATATTAAAATAATAAAATAATAGGTAATCAGGTAATCATACAGGGAGATGTATATAGTCTCCACGGTCATTAATAATTGTAATACAAAAAAATATATATATATCAGTCCCAAGCATTGTCATCATTCATATAATCTTTAATACTATAATAAGCTTTAGAAATTAGTTTACGTTTAACGTATCTCTTAAATTTATTTACTGATAAATGAGTAACACTACTTGGGAGCTTATTATAAAACCTTATACAATTACCCATGAAAGAGTTTTTTATTTTGTGAAGCCGTGTAAAGGGCACTGCGAGCTTATGTTTATTTCTGGTATTAACATTATGTATGTCACAGTTCTTTCTAAAATTACTGATGTTCTTATGAACATGCATAATGTTTTCATAAACATATTGACTGTATACGGTTAATATATTCGTTTCTTTGAACTTATCTCTAAGCGAGTCTCTATGACCCATCTTGTAAACAGCACGAATAGCCCTCTTCTGTAGAACAAAGATGCTGTTTACGTCAGCACCACTACCCCATAGTAAAATACCACCATATGACATAATACTATGGAAGTAACTAAAATAAACTAATCGAGCGGTTTTCAAGTCTATTAGATTCCGAATTTTACTAACTGCAAAAGCTGCAGAACTTAGTCTGTTCGCTAATTTAGCCAGATGAGGACCCCATTGGAGTTTTGAGTCTAACGTTATACCAAGAAATACTGTATCATTAACTAAGTCTAATTTGTCATTTTTAATAGTTATAGTAGTTTGTCTATTTTTCACATTGGTAGTCATAAATTTAATACATTTAGTCTTTTTCTCATTTAGTAATAAATTATTAACACTAAACCAATCTACTACTTTTGATATAGCATTGTTTACATCCACATTAAACTCCTGTTGTCGTTTGACTTTAAATACGAGTGAGGTATCATCAGCAAACAATACTATATCATGGTTGTCCTTTATAAGGTATGGTAAATCATTTATGTAAATGAGGAATAGAAATGGACCCAAAATTGAGCCCTGTGGCACGCCCATTGAGACCAAAGACCCAGGTGATCGTTTTCCATTCACGTCTACCCTTTGTATTCTTCCGAATAAGTACGTTTAAATTAAGTTTAGCGCAGTACTTCTAACTCCATAATTATGTTGCCTCCTGACCAATGTGTCATGGTTAACGCAATCGAAGGCCTTGGACAAATCACAGAAAATACCTAAAGCATCATGTGACCCCTCCCAGGCATCAAAAATATGTTTAATTAGCTCAACACCAGCTTCGGTTGTCGAGCGACCCCGAGTAAAACCAAATTGTTTATTATGTAATAAATTATTATCTTGAAAATGTTGCATTAACTGTGATAAAATCAGTTTCTCAAAGATTTTACTGAAAGTGGGTAGTATCGATATCGGTCTAAAGTTAGTGGGGTCAGAAGTACTACCCGTTTTAAATAAAGGAATTATTTTCACAACAATTTTCCTCCCGAGTTTTCAGTATACAGAATCTTTGCGAATCTATACCATATCTATACTAACATTATAAAGCTGAAGAGTTTGTTTGTTTGCTTAAACGCGCAAATCTCAGGAACGACTGGTCCGATTTGAAAAATTATTTCAGTGTTAGATAGCCCATTTATTGAGGAAGGCTGGAAGCTATATATCATACTCACATAAACCGAAGCGAAGCTAGGGCGGGTCGCTAGTAAAAACATAAACCCAAAAAAATATGTTTAATTTATCGAAAAAAGAAGTCGGATACAGATGTGCATCTTTTTATTTAGGGTTATATATTAGTAAATAGAAAAGCAGATGTACGTAAAATATGGTGGTTATCAATCCGGGCGTCCCGTCACTCAAATCAACCGATAGCGGCAATGTACAGTTGGGTAAATAAATGGTGTTTCAATTTTGACACAATTCCCGTGAAATGGAAATGTCACTAAAGTCTACGCTAGTGACAGATGCAGCTTTTCGACGTCATTGTTAACCCCTTACACAAAAAGAGGAAATTATAATATAAGTTGAACGTCTGTATCTATGTCTGTGTGTCTGGTCTGTGGCATTACAGATCTGAAATGACAGACCGATTCAGACGTGTTTTTTTTTAAACAAAGCTGGTTTAATCGGCACGGTTTTTAGCTAAGAATAATGAAAATCAGTCTGACCGTTTACGAGATATCAACTTTGAAAGTAGGGTTTGCAATCAGGGATTTTATCCATATAATACTTACGAATATTACATGACGTGTCAACGAAATTCAACCGTAGGATGGCTAGCCACATATTTGGCTAACTGTGCCTATTAATAATTCCACGCTGTGTGCTGTTAAGCGCTGAGTCAAAGCACACAAGTAATGCTCACACTCAACGTCGCAAGCCACCAAAGGGTCCACTAAGCCTGAATTTATGGCTTATTGTGCTGTCGTGTGTAGGCGTAAGTGTTTCTGATAGCACAGCCCTCGGCCAGTTTCGTCTGAATACAAGGACTCTTACTCTGGCGATGATGGCAGCTTATAGCGTCTGAATGTTAAGGGGTATTGGGTATCTGCTGTTACACAGAAAAGTGTATAGCCTTCTTCGGTACCTATTGCAACAGCTCCTTATCTTTTTTTAAACAAATTGACCAATTAGATTACTATCAAGTTAATAACCTAAGAGTGTAAGAGTAAACGTTGTGCAATACTATAACAATAAGGGAAAAGACAATGTAGAATGTGTCGCTCCAAACCGTAATTATGAAGGGTCAAAACCTACCAAATCCCGTCCACAACTAAAACTATTACACCCCATGTGGTGACAGATTTAATTTCCTTTGTATTAGTAAAACAGACAGTAAAGCATTTGGAAAAAAAATAGTTTTTGTGAAGCTTGACTTTCATTTCAACCTTTCAGTAACATTGTTCAATATTGACTTCTATTGGCTTTTAAACACTGAGTGCACGCTCGTAGCAGCAATGCTTTCCCAACTTACAAATAGAAAATTCCTTCTTAACATTTATTTGATTTCACGTCTAAGAGCGAAATTGTAAGTGCCTTCACGCCGCCGTCGCAAAAATTCTTCCGTTACATTCGAGAACGTTTTTAGACAGTACTCGAACAGTTCCGGATGTCGGGGAAATGAAGTGCTAGTGGAAACCGACCGCTTCCGGCCGCAATCACTATAGAAAATAACTATAGTAAGATGGCAAAAGGTGCGACATTGTGCAGAGTCCAAATTGTGTCATTTTGTGCGTTGAGGCATTTTCGTTGATTGAAATCTTTCATTTCCGAGAGCTTTCTAGATGGAGCCTTTATAAGTTGATTGGGGTAACACACACACGTGAAATGTAATAAAGGCGAGTCCCGGAATGAAATAAATGGAATTACTTCAAACCCGACTATGCGAAGAAGTAACGCGAATGTGTGTGTCAGACTTTATGATGAAAAGTGTGACAGTAAATATATCTTACGGAAGATTTAAAAGGCATCAAAATTTTAATAGTTAGTTAATTTTTAGGGTTGTTTTTAATTGTTAATTAATTATAATTTGCTGTAGCATCATAGCAATATGAGCCATAGAACCAAGTCTAAACTTATAGATAAAGCACCATATCCCAAAAAGGAAATTGCTTTAATCTAAAACCTAGCATCTACAAATCTTGCACGATTAAACTAAGTTAACACTAAATATTAAATGAAAATTCAAGATGGCGAACGTTAAGTGTCGTTAAAGAGATAAAAGTCAAAGGATCCTAACAAGTGTGGGATCAAATTGAAGGAAATATAATCGTGGCGTTCGGAAGAAGAAAGAATGTACCGAATAGTTTGTGAAAAATAAAGAATAATAAAGTCATGTCATTAACGTTAAAAGTTAATTCACCCGTTGAATTAGATTTGCGAGATGTGAATTTAATCGGCATTACATAACTCGGAATGACAATATTGTCATCACGTTTTATATCAATACAAAACATTGCCGCGTGAGCTTTTACCACAATGAAACATTTAGCGGGTACGCGGCACGGCGGCAAAACACGGCAAATTGGTTCCATTAGAGCGCATTAGGGACCGGCGGCGGCGGTGACAGCTGCAACAGTTCCACCTACCTAGGGCCGCACAACATCTACGGAAAGCGAAAATAAAATTCCATCTAAACTTGGCACGTATCCAGACATTTATAAGTCTGGAGAGAGTTAGCAAAACGCATTAGGCAAGAAGCTTTCCGTTTCTTCCCGACGTAATGGTAGTTTGCAACGAGAACTGTCATTACGCATGTAAAGGCCACATAAAACTCGAGGTAATATTTCCGAAGAGCGGTTATAAAATTCGATATGACACAAAATACTCTTGGGACGTGCTCAAGATCAAAGAATGCAAAGTCCTTTGATCTGAACCTTTGTATACTTTTAGGAATTCTGAGCAGGTAAAGGTATTCACAAGAAAGATTTTTAACTTACTGGAATTTAGTAGTCGAGCAGATAAATTCATGACGACAGACTCGTTAAAGTCCCTAAAGTTGGTAAAATAATTGAGGACTTCAGAGAGCGCTCTCGAAAACTGTGTCGCGCCTTGAGTACCTACTAGCCATCGTTGGCGGAGCTTCTATCCGATCGCACAATCCAACCAGTGAAAGTGTGCTGAATCACCTATTACTCTTTTGTTCAAATCTAATACCTTTTAACGAGCAATTCTTGTATATAAATCTGAATCTCAGAAACGGCTCCAACAATTTTCATGAAAGCATTCAGGTTTTAGGGGCGGTAAATCAATCTAGATTTTGACAGCGGCAAGTGACAGGTGATCTCCAAAGTGATCGCCTAACGCTAGCGTTCGTGAACGATGGCAACTTGGCTAGCTACATAGTTTACATTTTACAAAACTTACAATAAAAAGAAAAACTCGGTCATCCAGGTACTACAAAAGCTAAAGTTAACTTTGTTAAACCCATAAATAAATAAAAAAGGTCGTCATGTCGGCTCGGATGCTATTCTTATCCGTCACAAAGCAACGGTATTTCGCACTAGTTTCGTATTTGTGAAAATAGTACATTGTGTATTAAGGGTGGTAAAGAAAGAATTACAAACGAGAGTCTGTTAGAAGCCCGAAGCCGAAGGCTGAGGGCTTTAATGACTCGAGATTTGTATTTATTTTACCACCCGTGTAACATACAATGTTTTTCATCACAATTGCGAGGAAATGAAATAAAATCAGACAAAAGATCATATTTTTAACTTATTAGCGGCAGACCACAGATTATAGGATATGTCTCGGCAGACTACAATATCATTGTCTGTGACTTACCACAGCTAATGTCAAACGGGTTCGGAGTCCGATTCTAGTGACAGTCGAGATCAATAGTTTATATGCGAGATTTTTAGGAAATTGTATGCTACTGACATTTCATCTCGAATGAAACTTCATATCGAATGGCACAAGAATTGGGGTCCTGACGTATTGTGATAGTTTGAGTCCACGTGTAATATTTAAAAAAAAAGCTATTACGTACGTTAGAAGCGTAATGGTAAAAAAAAGGCCCACGGGTATTATTTTGGATTTACGGTCGATTTTTCTAGCATGTTAGGACACTATTTACGAGCAAGTGTGATGAAAAAAATATTATATGACTTCATAAATAAATAAGTAACCTTTAACCGCAGAATACCACTACGTAGACAACAAGTCAAAGTCATGTATTTTTATCATAGATACCTACTGACTAACATTACTATAAAAAAAACAGATTTTAACATTTGATAACATACGCTCTTGATAGCATCTTTTCATACTATGTTTAGTTAAAGAATTAAAATAAATCAAATGAACGAGTACACTCCTATAAATATGAATAGCTAGTTTCCTCACAAGTCCTTGTAAACAGTAAACAAGGCACAATGTTATCGGCCCTCGCCGGAAAGTGTCACCAGCAAACCAGTGTTATTTCAGGGGTATGATTCTCTCAAGAAGCAAAGGTGAACGAATGGACGAGTGATCTCCAAGCGGCGAGATTAAGTAGTCCGGTCAGTGCGAACAAAACACATTTTAGCGCGTGCATTTTCAATTTAGCAGCATGGTTCCTGCCGATGGATCGAACGTATAAGGCTGCTTAATTGAAAATGCACGCGCTAAAATGTGTTTTGTTCGCACTGACCGGACTACTTAATCTCGCCACTTGGAGATCACTCGTCCATTCGTTCACCTTTGCTTCTTGAGAGAATCATACCCCAGGCTTGGGTGTCGGCGGAGCGCACAGTCACGCGTCGCGAGGCCTCGACACGCTCGGGAAAAACTTTATGAAATATGTAATTTTATTCTCCCGCATGAAGATAGCTGGCTGTCAAAACCATCCTCTCGTACGCTAGGAAGATTCTCGTCAGAGTGCCCTATTTACTCGTATAACATAATGGATAGGTACACAAAGAACGGAAACTCAATTCAAACATTCGGAAAGGCTCCCTTTTGTGAAGTATTTTACTTATTCGTGGCAGATTTTGTTGTACTTGTTTGTTTTGAGAATTTTGCTGTTTTATAAACTACTTTTTACCCGACTGCCGAAAATGGGGGGTGATCTGTTTGACCTGTACAAATATTCTCTGTTTCAACAAACGAAATATCGTTAGGCTCGTGTCTATCGTTAAGATTGTCATAGGGTACTAATATTTAAAAATATTCCCAAAATGCCGAAAAATAAATCACTACATAAAACAAAGTCGCTTCCCGCTGTCTGTCCCTATGTATGCTTAGATCTTTAAAAGTACGCAACGGATTTTGAAGCGGTTTTTTTTAATAGATAAAGTGGTTCAAGAGGAAGGTTTTTATGTATAACAGATGCCGTTTTATGTACGGGTTTTACAGAAACCGAAGCGAAGCGAGGGCGGGTCGCTAGTACATGATAACTTACATTATACTCGTATACACGACATCAAAACATTAAACGTCAAAACATGCAGTGAGGTTTTTTAAAACTGGTTAACTTGTTATTTAATTGGACGCAAGATACTCGTAACGGAGACACCGAAGCTGAAAATAATACTCGCAGACAATATTCTCCGCAATAAGGAATGGTAATCATTAAAATTGTGTTGTTATGCGAAGGGAGGATTTTCTTTTATAGAATCTCGCGATCGGCTTGAAGTGGGGGCGCCGGAAATAAGTCTACTCAGTGTCTTCATAATCTGATACACGTGTAATATTCTGATGATTCTTTTATTTACTCTGAATTTTTATATTATTAACGAATAAATGTAAAAAGCAAGTATCATTAGTAATATTTGAAATTATAAGCGTCTAAGTAGGTATGGCTTGAGTGTGAAAGTAATGTATAATTTTCATGCTGAGATGTACAATTAACTCAATTATTATAATCGCATTAAATGCTAAAAACGCATACAAGTAGTAACGTAACCGAATCGTGTAAACAATTCTATAACGAGCGTTGCCATGGCAATAACAGTCCTATAATAATTATTAAAATGTCATTGCAAAAACAAATGCTTTAGATACCAATACATACGTTATTCAGTAAAGCACAAAATTGAATGTTCCTATATTTTTCTTTGACAAAAGTGTGATAGAGGAACAGGGCGTCTATTCTACTGCGTTAAACTGTATTGCCTTTGACATGTTATCGTATTGTCAACGTTACGATAGCTTTTATTTACTTAACAGGAATAGCAGTGGAGTTAAAAACGATACGATAAAATGTCAAAACGTCAAAGGGAATATGGATACCCAGTAGGATAGAGATTCAGACATCTGACTCATCAGACTCAGGTGTCGACGTATCACAAGGTCGAATCTTTGTTCCCAGTTATTTCATTTGTTTCAAAATGTTACTGTATCTTGTGTTTACATTCCCCCACACTGATCCCCCATTTATCATACTTAGCACTCATAACTTTAAGAAAATAAAAGAAAACGTATGAGTATGTATAATCTAATTTTCCGCCGTATTTCAAAGCAATTGTATCATTTGAAATATATCCTTAGCTATCCACTCAAGCGAAACCCGCTCTGTGTGTGACAGCCAAATAATAAAGGAAACAAGGTTTATTACGAGGGTTCATTTACACCGCACAGTACAGGCATGGTGATACATCTTTTGTTCAGTCACCCAAATAAGTGGTCCTTAAACTTTTACACAACTTTATTAAAAAATATTTATTTTATTAAATAATTAACTTATGTCACATACGGCCGAACTCAATCAGTTATTGACGTAGTGTCGATTTTTCATGTACCATCAAGAACTTTAAATGTGGATCCACCTTAGAACCTTGTCAAAACGACAGCGTCAAGTGACGAGGTAGAAATTACATAGGAAATAATTGTTGGTTTTATGCGAACACGAGTCACGAGTCCGTGCACGTTGCTTGAAAAAAGAACGAATTAATGTCTAAAATGTCTTTGAACGGAAAACTTACGCTTATTAGCCGAGAAAGTTGGAGAACTGTTTTACTTTTTTTGGCGAATGCATTTTGACAACAGTTCAACTTTAAATTTTCTGTTGTAAAGGTAGCAGCAGCATAAAGTTTAATCTAGATTTACTCGTATAATTAAGTTGGTTCAAAATGGATGGAACTGTAATCTGATATCCAGATTTAAGACGACTAGCTTTAACTTTTTCGTGCAATTAGCCCTTAGTACATACCTATTTACTTGTCATTGATAAGTCATCGCTGAAAATATACTTTTAGCTGTTTTTAGTTCATTAAATTTTGAACTTAAAGCTCTTTGTATTAAAAATACTGATGGTAGTTTTCTTTGATATAATTACTTAAGATAAAGATATTTATTCATTTATTCATACTCGACATACATAACAACGTTTTAGTATAAGGGAGTACTGCCTAAATTACGATATTTTTGCTTGCAAATATTACAAGAACGTATGCCCCGAGGGCGTTACCATGGTGAAACCAGAAACTTTATTAAGGAAGCACTTTCCGCGGTTTCCGGCACCCAACTTGGGCATTTGTTCGGTATCATTCAATTTTACAAAATCCGTGCTGTTACGTATACTTACCGTTGATTTGAAGTAAAATTGTTTAGTAGAAAACCTGTTGCGTATTTATTTAAGTCTGCCTCGCAAAAGGAAGTTTTGTACCCTAATATTCACATAGATGGCATGTTTAGTTTCAGTATGTTATAAACAACTAGTAATGTTAGAATTACCACGAAATAGAATGTATGTACGGTCACGAGTGTTAATATGGGACCCATTTCAAGAAAAATATGCTGGACGTCGTCAATGTCATTAGAGATGTCAAGTCATTTGTAACTTTTAGGAAACTCAACCGTATTGTTGTAGAATGTCATTGACTTTGCACCTGAGGTGGGTACCAAATTAAATTTCGTGATTGTACACACAGCAACACATCTAGCTATACACTTCAGAAATCTGAAATATTGCGTGAAAGAGAGTCGCACTAGAATCGAATGTTGTTGACATAATACACATATACATATACATATCTTTCTTTTTCTCTCTGCTCCGTCTTTAATGGTTAGTTAGGTGTGTTGTTGTGTGTGTACACTATTTTACAAACAAAAAATATAATCATTATAAAATATATAAATATACATACAGTTAGTGGTGAATAACTTAACTAGCATATAAAAATAAGTGTACAAATTAAAAAGTTTAGAAAAATCTTTTGGGACAACCTTTAACCTAACGCCTATTGGTTTTATATTGTTGTGTTCCGGTGTGGCCCAGGGGATAAGACAACGGATGAACCGATATACACATCTAGATGCATTTAATCTTAGTCCTCAGTAATATTATCAGGACCTCTCTCTAATAACTCTTTCAAACTGTTCAATTCTGAGACAAAAGCAGAAGGTAGAGTATTTATATATCTATTTGGTTGAGGCGGTTTTATCGGAACTGAAGTCGGTGTCGGAAGTGAAGTTGGAGCCGGAGTAAAAATGAGATGTCTGTAATGAGTAATGTGTAAGCACGTAGAAGGCATGGTTGACCGCGCGTCAAGTATAAACTTATTTTTACACGCTGCCCGCAAAAATATTTATTTATTTATTCAAGTGCACGACACAAATTAAATACATATGTACCTTATCAGAAGCGGAACTGGAGTCGAAACCGGAAGTATAGTATAAATCGGAAGTTCTGACTAATTGGAACCGGATTCCCCGGTAGCCCCGTAACATCCCTAACATCAATCTCCAACTTTCTGAATACCCCCTCGCTGAGCAAAATCGAACAAAGACATAATATTTCTCAAATACTTTTTTCCTTTACATAAGTCTACGAATACAGCTAGAGTTTTATATGGGCCCTACGTAACTCCGTCAATCTAAAACTGACACCCGTCAATCTAAAACTCTCCAGAACTATAGGGTGATTTGATTAAAGTTCCCCCTGTGAATACGTTTCACAAATGTTTCTCTCGAGTGAAGAACTGACTGAATTTATTGAGTTACGTCTGTGGGTACCGAAATTCCGATAATGCAATTTATGGCGCGTAAATGTAGCGTGGTAAAGATTTTTTGAATTCTTAAACCAAACGAAGTGTTATTAAAATTAAAAAAATTCTTGTCCCAATGAGTTTTCTCATATAGTATCTAGTATCAAAATAAATTTAGTACATCACTCTTTGTCTCCCCCCAATAGTAATCAGAAAATAAACCATACTTAGTGTCACAAAAGTCGACCGATAGCACAGTTTAAGTAAGCTATATGCTTAGACAACATCAAATATAGGTTTGACAATTCCATACAAAAAAAAAACTGGATTTATTTTCATGTTATAGTGATACGAGTATACGGTGTACAGTCAACGACTTTAACCGCTTACCGGAGAAACCCAATAGTAAATGTTAAGTTAATTTACTTCTCGTGACTCGACGCTGTCATTTTGACATCTCATCAATTAAAGCTGTTGACTGAGCATAAGTCCATATAACTTGAACATGAAAACATTTCCTTTTTTTCCATTTCCATTTAGTCACTTTAACGTCGTGTTTGAAATGTCATACAACATTGTCAAACGATTAAAAGCGACAAGGTATAGAAATCATCACTTATTCATGACGGTGACTGTACCATGTTGTTTGTCAGGTATTCGCAAAAAGGTTAGTAAATTTTCGACAGGCGTTGTCATGAAGTATTTTAGGTACTTACCTACAATAATGAGCGAGTTTTGGGTGGGACGAGGGGTACTGGCGGTCGACGCCCGCATTTTCATGATTGGCTTTTGTTTCGTATCCACACACTGGAATGTCAACACACATTGTATATTATTAAATAATTGGGTTTTATCTCATTTAATGCGTGGTAAGTTGCTTAATTGAATATTAATAATTAAATGGTTCGGCTGGTTACAATTACTGAACGCTTTCCTGAATCTGAATTGGGTTTTATGAAATAACTAGATTATCTAGCTTCTACCCGGGACTTCGTCGGCGTAGATTTCGATTATCGTTATTCCCTCGGGAACTATAAAATATTCCGGGATGAAAAGTAGCCTATAAATTTAATCCAAGTCCGTCCAGCCGTTGCAGGGTGAAGTAGTAACAAACAAACACAAACTTTCGCATTTATAATATTAGTAGGATATAAATTCTACTTTTTACTCGCTTGGGTTTCATACCTATCACGTTCGCGAAGCCATTTTGCTTATTATTTATTTATTTATTTAAACTTCTTTGCACATAATACAATAAAGTAATACAAAATACAAATGGCGGACTTAATGCCCAATGGCATTCTCTACCAGTCAACCAGTAGGCAAAACAGAAAAATAAAACTAACGTCGGTGCGAGAAAAAAAGCGTTGAAAAAAAACTGTTTCAATAAAATATATACAAGATGTTTATGAGGAAATTAAATATTTAATGGAATTGTACTTAAAGTACACACAGTAAACTAAACATACAGCATGTTTATTAAACTTAGCCCAGTATGGACGAGGAGCTTCACAATCCACCCGTTCTCCGTATGGGTCTCACATGTGTGAAAAGTTGTAGGTTTATAAAAACCCCCTTTATGGTCTTTATAACTAGCGACCCACCCTTTTATATTTTTTTATTTATTTATTCAAATAATTGCATAGCATAGGTGGTAGACGGTGTTTTATACTATGTAAAGATGTTGAAATTTTCTACCTAATGTTATAAGTGTACGAGTTTATGATAATGTTTGAAACACGTGAGAAGAGCTGAAAAGATTTGAACCTTGGCACATGCAAATTTTTAATAAAAACACACATTTCCCGGGAAAATAACTTCACCTAATAAGTAAGTTTCACTCCTCAAAATAAAGGGCAAAGCTAGTTTAAAACACATTAAAAATGCAAATTTATTTCATCATCTTACTACAACGTATTTCTTTGTTACCTACATTATACCTCGCAACCGTACCATTACAAGTGCTAAGTCAGAGCCCCACACCTCCGAATAATGAATCTAGACCAACCCCGAGCATAAATAACCTCGGAATAAAAGAAAGCAAGTTATAAACCCTACCCGCAGCAACAAAGTAAATATAAGGTTTATCTGCATCGTAAATTTGTTACCGCTTTAAAGTCTACCGCTACTGTACAATTTTGCAAATGAAACTGAAAAATATAGGTAAAGTTTCTGGAAATGTTTGATTTTTATTAGACACAGTCACGGGGCATAGGAAGTGGACGTAGCTACAAATAGAGGGACGTATAAGACTTGGTTAATTTGTACTAATACACTGGTAAACATCTTAACCTAAGTGTGCAAAATGTGGTTACAGAATTATCAACAAGTTTGAGTTGTTGTTAATTCTGTAGCTCTGCCTACCCCACTCTGGGAATAAAGGCGTGAGTTTATGTATGTATGTAGGTATGTATGTTATTAGTAATAAAGTTTAAAACACACACACACACACATGGATGGATAACAATGAAATGTAACACCAATTTATACCCTTGTTTCACAAAAAAAATTGATTTGATTTGATTTGATTTTGATTTGTTTAATTTACTTTAAACAATAAATATCTGATAATTATGTTTTACCTGTAAACACCCGTATTAATATCAATTAAAGGACAATAGAGCTTTCGCTGATAAACATCTTAGCCTATTTGTGGAAAATGTGGTTACTGTATTATCAACAAGTTTTGAAAGTTGTAGGTAATTCTGTAGCTCTGCCTACCCTACTCAGGGATTATAGGCGGGAAAGTATGTATGTAAAGGACAATACAGTGTTGTTAGCTATGTATTAACATCTTTACATATTAATATAGCAAAGTATTCAAACTTTTCCGGAGCTTCAATCAATTAAACGGAAGTTCTCATATAAATAGTTATTTTACTACCCACCGGGCAACGTATTAAAATTCACTAGAACACTGAAAACCCATCATGGCTCTTAACAGAACTCGTAAAATATGTACAACACAACAATACTTACTGCCGTTTTAAAAAGTCCATTTCGCCACGTAGGCAACAGAAAGCACGTTTAATGCCCGGCGCTTACGCCCGTTAAGCACCGAGTCGCCCACCCCCGCAGGGGGTATTTATCCCACCCCCTTTATAATCGATCGACTCTCGCTGCCTGTAAGGAACCAGGCTCATTACGCTAAAAGTTTAGCTATTTTTAAAAGGTTTTTATATTTGTAATGTTTGAAAGATTAATGATCGTCAGTGTTATACTTTACAATGTCAACAGCTTGTGATTGATGTTTTCCTTGCGGCCTTGTTACATTACTAACAAGAATAACAATTTACAACATAATTAAAATGTAACTATTGCCAATTTGAATACAACCAAACCATTAAGGAACAAAATAAATCAATTGATTTTCAAGTGTAAATTGTATTTCATGATAAACACACCCTAAGGGTTTTGGGGAAGACGTCGGCGACAGGCGCCTGCGAGTTAAACACTCGAGCCGATTAAAAAAGTAATCGACGGCGACAATTTTCAGACGAATCGGAAATTTAGCTAATGAAACCTGATGCCGAGCGGAAACTTGCTGAATTATGAGCAAGAATATAACTCGGGGACATCCTGTGTTTATATTTTTGATATAATTAAAGCGTTAAAAGCTTCATTTACTATGATTAAAATGCAACTTGATTCTTGCGAAATACTGGTTTGGTTTCTGGTTCTTTCGAGAGTTTATAATACATCAGCTGCTAAACATAAAGCGGGCAGTAAACGAACGTAAGTTAACGTGGAATCACGGCATGCGTTAAAAAACGTTCCATTTTCTTTATTGTCATATCTGTTTCCGAGCCCTGTCTTGTCATTATTTAATATTAAAATTCCAACCGCGTTTAAAAGTAATAACGTCGCTCTTTTCTTACTCTGCTATTTTTATATTTCATTAAAACTTCAGAAAAGGGGTATAATCCGGGGAAGAAAAACGTTGGAAAGTAAAAGTAGGATCTCAAGCGAAGATTAATGTGGCCCGCAGCGGAGTAAATCGGTGGAATTCATTAGCTTCATCCGAGCCCGGGGCCGTGGGGGAGCGAGAGGCTCCGTGTGGAGCGCAGCTATTTGATTAGGCACCTTTGCAAATAGCCATCGGCGTCGACAAAAACGGAGAAGCACCTGCCCTATCCAAATATCATTTATTTGGAGGGATCGGTGCTCGATATGCAAATGGAGTAGTTTGGTCGATAATGTCAACACGAGATCGGTAGTTAGCGAGCACCGCGCGACTCTTTAGAGTAATGAAGCAAACTCAACAGAATACTGGGCGACTCGCTCGCTGGAATTCAGCCGCAAATGAGTCGTGAAAATTTAAAAGGGAACGTCCTAAAGGAGACAGGAGTCTAGCAGCCGATGATTAACCATTGTGCTTCGCGCACAAAAGGGACAATTAAGTCTTTTCGTTCCAGTCGCGCAGGCACGCCGCTCTTTTACTGTGAAAGCAAGTTCAGACGCCGGCGTCGTTTACAAGGATCGCTTTGAAAACGATGGATGTATGAGATGTGCCGAATGTAGAGACTACAATGACGGTAGTTGGTCCCTAATGGATAACATTGTTTGTCATAATGTCTCGTATTATTTGGTACACATTCGTCTAGGGTTTCCAGACGTGCGTATTTACGTACCGTACACATATTTTGACCTCGCGAATTTAGGTCTTGTAGTCCACTGAGATGGCATTTTTGAGTTTATGTGTATAATATTTGTTTGACGATAACTTAAGTATTTTTGATCAGATCTTCATCTTTTTTTGGAAAGGAATATGAGGTAAATAAAAATGTTAATTTTGAACTTGAGTAGTCAATCAGGGGGCTACGGAGTTAGAGAGGAATTCTAAGGCGAACTACCATATGGATAGATATGACTTGGGTCCAAAATATCACTCAAAATTATGTCAGCAGGGTCTATCTCGTGTTCATTGCTTGAAATAAGCGTGCAAAAGTCATCACAATTATCAGTTTCATGCCACTTATATCATAGGAATTCCAGTGACCTCGTTGATTTCTGGTACACGAGGACCTGTGTCGCTATTGCCTAACGCACTCGCAATCTCAATTGGCTTCAAAGCGGAACAATTGTTTTCATTTTGTATGCAAACAAGCCTTCAATTTTCAAAATGAAAACAATTGCGATTGCGAGTGCGTTAAGCAATAGCCCCTCTGGTATAAGTTAACTATCAGGAGACTTACAGTATTGTCCGAAGCGCTAGTAGACTCAGCCTATATTACCGACGTGTAAAAGAGCCCTCATGTTGCCTATTTACTGAATACATACATACATAAACATACATACATACATACATAAACTCACGCCTTTATTCCCAGAGTGGGGTAGGCAGAGCTACAGAATTTCCAACAACTATAAAAACTTTTTGATAATTCTGTAACCACATTTTGCACACTTAGGCGAAGATGTTTACCAGTGTATTAGTGACAGGTTGCAATTGCAAGCCCATCGCCTAACAGTACTACACGCCTTTATTACCTTAGTCGGCTTTTACGACATCCACGGGAAGACTTGGAGTGGCACTATTCTAATCCGGCAACCACACGGGGAATAAATATTTTGAATTTTGAATTTTAACTTGTTATCGTATAGTTATTAACTCGGCAACCCTTATTTAATTGACAGTAATGGCAGCCGATTTAAAAACAATACGATAACATGTCAAAAACAATATGATTTTAGCGAGTAGAACAGAACCAGAGCGAGTAAATATGAAGTTGGGAGTACAGTAACGCTATATCCCAATCCTTATATGTGTTTAGGAGATATGTCTGTCTGACGGTCTAGGTCCGTCCCCGCGGCCCTCGCACGGCCACGCGTGCCAGTAATTTGATCCCCGCGTGATTTACGTCCCGCGTTCCATCTCGGTACGCGTCACGTTAAATTTCACACGTTATTTTTCACATGAAATTTCATTTCCTCTGGATCTGAAACGGGTAACGAACCAGTTTAATCCTGAAAAATATTAATCCGGGAATTTTGTCAGGTTAACAGATTTTCCCTTTTAAATTAGCTATTTCTTATCGTATGTTATATTCATTGTTTTGATATAATGCTAGGTTAAGTTTTATAATTGTACATAGGTATATTTAAAAAACGACTAACTGTTGAGTTTCTTGCGGCGCTTCTTCTCAGCAGTGGTCTCTTGCGAAGCGCTGGTAGATTTTTGACATGTAAAAGTGCCCGTGCGGCCTACTTACTGAATAAACATCTTTTATCTTTTATCTTTTTTTAACTTTGATTGGCATCATCACTGTTATTGGTTTAGGAAAAAGTTCAACCATGTTAATGCTAATGGTATTCTATACAATTCTTTGTGCATTACAAAAATAATTCCCTGCTATAATTTAATAATAAAACCACTTATAGATTTAGTTTGGATTTCCTATGTGGCAAATTTATGTTTAATTTAACTCGAAAAAAAATTTTTTTTCGCTAGAACACAGTATAACTAAGTTATCTGTATGTGATCATTTCAATGTATTCAACCTACATGCAGACATGCAAATATTTATACAATAGTTGAATTGAAATGAAGACAAATAATAAGACATTTAAATTGAGTTGGAATACATTCTTACAATAAATTCTTAACTGACAATAAAAAACACTAAAAACTTGTTATTAATCCTGTAACCACATTTTTCACAATCAGGCTAAGATGTTTCCATGTGTATATTAGTGACAGGTTGCAGCCCATCGCCTAACAATACTACAAGCCTTTATTCCCTTAGTAGACTTAGACTTCCACGGGAAGACACGGAGTGGCACTATTCTAAGCCAGCAACCACACCGGCAACTACAACTCTTCATTATAATAAATAAACTCACGCGCACCCGTTCAAAATCATTACCCATTAACCACGAAGTAACTAACTCTATCCGCGGTTTCAATATTGGCAACGAGCATAATTCAAGTTAAATTTCCGTAACCAAATTCATGTTCACTGCACATTGTTATAACAATGTTATAATGTTTATTTTTCTGCACTAAAGAATTTACATACATACATACATACTGTTTTTATTTTAACTCCATATGGAACCCACGTCTACTCTGCAGTATCACTACCTGCTTTGCTTGTTATCCCTAACGAATGGAATCTTCAAAGGCACCTAATAAGCCATCTTTCAAGCTTAACTATTCACTTCCATAAATAAACTGGGTTCCATTTTAAATCTTGCCACACAGACATAAGATCTAAAGCCTTTCGATCCACCTACTCGCGTGGCAAACACCACGTACCCAGGAAAAGCTTCTTTCCGCGATAGGCCACATATATGACATTCAGCTTGTTATTTTTCCTACACGAGTATAATGATATTTTATTTTTTTGCGAACCACAGAACATGGTAGATGAGATACATTATCATGCAGATATCCACATTATTCCGGACTAAAGTGCGGTGACGTATTTGGCATTTAGTTCCCGCTAGTGTCATTAATGTTGCACCATCTGTTTTGCCTGACTGATGGCCAAGTCGACGCTAAGTTAGCTATTTTCGAAAAGGTCCTATATTCTATTCTACGTAATGGTAGCTCTTATTCACTTGACAGCTTCGACTACTGAATCATAAGGTAATATGGCGTCAAAAGAAAATGAGACTTAAATAGGACAGAATAGGATCCCAATGGCGGGGTATAGACAAAATTAACTAATAAATAAATGTCAGGGGGACAATGTTACAACAATTGACCTAGTCCCAAACTAAGCTCTAAGGTAGTACTAAGGATACTAGACAACGATACAAACACTTAGGTATACATACATACATACATAAACTCACGCCTTTATTCCCAGAGTGGGGTAGGCAGAGCTACAGAATTACCAACAACTCTAAAAACTTGTTAATAATTCTGTAACCACATTTTGCACTTAGGCTAAGATGTTAAGATGTTTACCAGTGCATTAGTGACAGGTTGCAAGTCCATCGCCTAACAGTACTATACGCCTTTATTCCCTTAGCCGTCTCTTACGACATCCACGGGAAGATATGGAGTGGCACTATTCTAACCCGGCAACCACACGGGTAACCCGGCAACCACACAATTTTTTTTCACTTATTTTATAAACAATAACATCTTAAATACATTGAAAACATGCGGCATGACTCTGGAACAAATATTCGCGCTCATCACACAACTATCTACCCTTACCGGGATCTGAACCCAGGACCGCTAGCTTCGTAAGTCACTACCAACTAGGCCAACGCGTCGTTAAGAACCACTCAGCTAAGTATTGATTTGGTTTTACTAAAACAAAATGGTTGTATTACTCAATTCATTACCAGGGCACGTACGACCAGAGAGTAATAACTATGCACACAAAGGTCGCACTCGAAAAGGCTTTCGCGGGTAAAATGGCGACTGCAAAAAATGGCCGAGTTTACGAGCATAAAATATATGAGTGGTGGAAATAAAATGGCGGCATGTCGGGTCGTGTCCGATTGCGGGATAACAATGGGGAAAATATAGCGTTTCGAAGGAAACCCGCGGGAATTCGCACATAATGTCTCGTTGGGATATACTTAGGGAAGTACCGGAGCGAAACATTTTGATGGATGAATTAGGGTCAAACTGTATGATATAATCGAGAATAAGAGAATCACACGACAGCAGCGTCGAGGAAATGTGTCTGATTGAAAATTACGCTATGGCCAACAGAAATTATTATCTTGTGCTACATTACAAACACCAAAGACAAATTTGAAAACGTTGTTGTTGAATGAGTCGTGAAGCCAAGCTCCTATTATGATTATAGTTATTATTATTATTTACGTGTAATTATTATTTAGATATATATTTATATGTGTCTATTATATAATGTAAGTTTATATTTTATTTATAATAAATATCATCATCTCTTATTGCTACTTGTGCTGTGGTGCAAACTTGTATTTGTCCAACCCCATGCATTGTCCTTACTCATTTACTTCAGGGTTAGCTGGAAGAGATCCCATTTACGGATAAGTTCACCTTTGTACATTACTTTAATAATAATGTTGTAATATTTATATTTGTGCAATAAAGAGTTTACATACATACACACAAACAAAAGCCTCTAACCGCTCCTTTTTATCGGTTTATCTTGGTGACTCCCCTATCTACGATCAGTTCTTGTAAACTAGTCCACTTGATCTTAAATATCGTAGGATAAATCTAATCAGCCTTAGTTCAATATATTACTCAATGAATCAGAGAATAAAAGGATTCACATATGTTTTAATTTGTTCCATTTATTCTTCTAACTGGTTTTAAATAGAGTCTATGGAAAATCTTTGCAGAAATGAGATATAGGTGAGAATTTTCCTAAAGGCTTCGAAAGAACTAATAATTTTGAAACAAAAACGTAGACTAAACACGTTTGCAACTTATTCGAAATTTCATTTTCCCATTTTCATCCGAAAATGCCAAAGTAGCTGAACGAGTGCTTACTATGTGTCGTCGAGCCACAAATCAAAATATGTTTGTGTTGCATTAAAATTTGAAATGCTATATACTTTAAGTTTTAAATCAAACTATATCTGATTAGTGGCGCTTTTGTATTTAAACAGCGGTGTATGAGTGGTGGCGCACTAGATTCGACATTTTGAAGTGCCATCGCCACCAAAATCACCAAAACCTTTTTTCCTCTGATCAAATCAAATGCAGTGGGAAGAGACCATATAGAAGCGAAATAAAAAGCAAGTTTTAAAAACCCAACTGCATATTTTGTAATTGTCATCTATATAATCAAGACAAATCTAAAGCGCCAGATACACTAGCGATGAACATTGCAGAAGGGGTTCTCTGCCGTTTCGCCGAATTATGTTTCGTCAAATGTTTCATTTCGTCAAATGTTTCATTTGGGCAAATGCTTTTTTTTCTAAAACTGTAAATATTTCAGTATTTTTAAAAAACTAACCTAACCTAACCTATAGGGTTCTACACGATGGTCCTGAAATAAATCCTGAAATATTTACAGTTTTAGAAAAAAAAGCATTTGGCCAAATGAAACATTTGACGAAATGAATCATTTGACGAAACATAATTCGGCGAAACGGCAGTACACCTGCAGAAGGTCATTTTTGCCTTACTTTAACTTTAGTTCTCGAGCAACAAGCACAATTTTGCTGTCTCTTTCTAAGTTAAAAGTTAGAATAAGACAGCAGTCACAAAAATAGACATACCTACATACACCCGAAAAACATAACTATAAAAAGAGGCATAATATTTGCATGGGCAAGCCAACTTGCCAATTTCGCAACGTAAACAACATTAACGAATTTTTTTGCCTGGCCGACTTTTCGACCGAACTCTGGAGGCAAATGACCCGTGAACGCGCGGTTTCTTTTTTATTTGAATCCGGTAATCTGAGGACGGAGTTTTCAGACCGCGGTCACATCATAAAAGTTCCAAATTAAAAGAAGAAGTTTGCAAAAAACACCTGATAAGTTTTTCAGCTCGTGTTTCTTGTGGCGTTACACTGATCGTGCTTTGTTTATTAATTACAAATGATGTCTTGGCCCGTTTGGTGGTCTCTATCGATTATGAGCATTAAGTATAGTAACGGAAACTAAAAGACGTTCATTTTAATGTTTTATTCTCATTGTGACAAGAGCGAAAAAGGTACGCATTTCAATCTCCCTTACTGTACGTTTCAATACTGCCTCACTGCCTCACTGCCTCTAATGCGTGTTATACCCGGTTACCCTCACTCACGGATGTAATGCTCGCATCTGAAGTATTACATCACAGGCGAACGCACCCCGTGAGGGACAACCTCTTAAATATTTTAAGATAAGCTTGAAAATCTTTTAGTTACTCGTGATTAGGAATATAAAATATTCAATCATCGACATTTGTCATGGGGCCAACCCCCCAAAACCAAAAAACTAGGAGATAAGAAATGTTCAGAATAATGCTTGTATCATCCTTGAATGCTTCAGCACCTTCCTACTAAATACCCCGTACCTACTTACCTGTTTGTTTGTTGACGTATTACGAAATCTTATTTCGGGTAGACAGCTTATTAAGCCAACCTACTTGGAATTTGGCACGTACTCTTGGCTTGTAGGTGCTGTGCTTGCCAAGAGGGGCATTCTATCATTCACAGTGATAAATGGCTTCTAAGTTTGAGTAAGTTTGAGAAGTGAGGTCGCCAACGTACCTATCGAATGTGATAATTAAAACGTCTAATGAGTTAAGTTTATCAATCCGCTAGATCATGGGGCAAATTTTATTTAGGTTCCTAAAATTGAATTCAACATTAAAAAATAATTTTGAAAATATGTTAATTCTTGAAATAATTATGCAGCATTGTTGTGTTGATTTTGTATTTAAGAATACGAATTTGTTACTTAAATTACCACTGCGTTACCAGTCCCCACATCTCATTACAACAGCGTCCACTGGGTTAAATCAATATAAAAATAAATAAATAATTAAAATAAACATTCAAGGTAAGGGACGTTTTCTTAGGAAATTACGAAATGAAATTTTGGCTCTTTTACTTGGGTAATCAGTCCTTAACGAGTTCATTAACATTCCTGGGTTAATCCTGAAGCGCCTATGGACTACATGTCTATGCTTATCAACCTTGGATCATTTGACGTTCACCTATACCGAATGGACATACAGCATATTCTTAACGAGTTCTCGAAGTTAAGTTTGCCTCGACCGTCTTGTTAACGTTATCGGCGCCAAGCGGCAAGCGTACGAATCTTGCCACGAGAGGCCACGACAACGTTGAGGCTATTTCTACATACATGCATAAACTCATGCCTTATTCCCAGAGTGCGGTAGGCAGAGCAACAAAATCACCGACAACTCTAAAAATTTGTTAATAATTCTGTAACCACGGTTTGCATAATCAGGCTAAGATGTTTACCAGTGTATTAGTGACAGGTTGCAAGCCCATCGCCTAACAGTACTACAAGCCTTTTTTCCCTTAGTCGCCTCTTACGACATCCACGGAAAAACATGGAGTGGCACTATTCTAACCCGGCAACCACACGAGACACACACCACACGGGACGGGGGCTATTTCTGGGTCAAACATTTTTTCGATGCTCTGAAATTTTCCACTCTGTCACAATCGTAATTGTTCTCTTTAAGTAGTAACGTTTTTTTAATCTAATCTAATAAATGTTTGTTTTATTTGAATCAGTGAAGTATTGTCAAACATTGTCAAACAAAATAAAATATTACTTCCTACAAAAACCACTACTCTGTCACATTTTCCAGGGACCAATTACAATGCATCGAAAAATATTTTGACCCTTCTATGTATTTCCTTAAGTCGCCGTCACGCAATCATGTCCTAGCGTCAAAGCTTGTTAAATTATTGTCAGTAAAAGGTACGGAGATATGTAACTTCTATAGCGCTGTTCCTCTTTTTGTTCCTCAGTTTGTCACCTCAAATCATGTCGTAAGAGAATCAGACATATAATCAGAGAATATGTAATCAGATATATTAGACAATAGCGACCATATTTACATAGGGGTGAAAGGAGGTATCTAAAACTAACTTTCCGCAGGATAAGTACTTACCACTTTTTGAGGAACTGTATTAAAAAACCTTCGTCCAAACTCCAAGTTTCTACATTAAGGCTTGTTGAGGATACATAAACTAATAATTATTTTAAAGCGCAAACTATTCAATTCACAGCTGTCAATGTTAAAGTTACTACATAATACTATAATGTGGAATGTAGTAGCACACTTATACATTGTATTGATATTGTTACAGATGATGGGAAAGATGACAAACCCTTCATAGTGATAACACGTGAGTAGACCTTTTTCCTGTAGTTATAATGCAGCAAACTCAAACTGTTAATTCGTTGCAAATCTGCTGCTTACGAGTCAACAACTTTATTCATTACACAGACATTAGTGACTCAAATACACAAGATTATTAACTTAATTACTTTTAAAACATTTGAATATCTTTGTTAGGTACATCACTTCAGCCGCAAACTGTATGTCTATATTGTCTATGAACAATGACGATGAAGCATTTAACGTCACGATTTTTAGATCACAACCTCGATGTGAGGCTGGCAAGTCAAGCGTTGTCTTCCTGTCGTATAAAACTTTATTATTGGAGGATCCATCTTGTCAATCGGCCCGTGTCCTGCCGCCCGGGGCGCTCGCCCGCCGCGGAGATATTTTCTCAAACAGGAATTGGAAAAGTTTTGCTACTTCACGCCTCCACATTTCCGAGGAATCCCTTTGTAAGCAACGTTTTTATTGTAAATGAGGGCCTGCTGTATGTTTACTGTGCTGGCATTTTCCAGAGGAAAATACTACTTTACTAACATACATTGCAGATGTGGCTTGATAACTGTTAGTATTATATTATCTGTGGTGTAACTTGTATTTTCTCGCTCTTATACGCTTCCGCTCAGTGCATCGTCGTTACAAACTTGTTAGAGGGGGGATAGCCTTCTAACGATCAAATCATAAGCAATATGTGATAGCTCACAGGTCGTTTACTCTCGACAAAAATACTTAACATTAGTGTATTTATAAGCAATACTAAATACATTGGATATGACATGAGATTATCTACCTGCATTGTTCTTAGCTTCACAAGGAAATTAATATTATTTTGAATTATGACCCTGCCGCTATGCTCCGTCGCTAACTTATTATATTCACCCGACTGCCGCGAGTTAATAAGAGTCGTTCTTTTCTGTCCTCTATTAAAAAAACATTCAACGGCATTCCGCAACATATGTATCATATTGAAATGATCATTACAGCGTTTGCTTAAATCAAGGACTATGCCTTTTCCGTGTAAAATAAACGATGTTAGCGCCACCTAGTATCACTAAAGGATCATCAATTTAAACGTATCTCCTGTTTTAGGCACCCTGTACCCAATGTCTCTCGCTCGAGTTGACGCCCCATTTATCAAAACTCTGTTTAGCCTTCCATTTCCAACTGTAGGCCCCGTTTGCATTAAGTGAAGCTATCATAAAATAAATTCACTTATCTAGTAATATGTTTGAAGCCGTATCAAGCTTGATTGCGTTAGGGCAGAGCAGACACTGGAAAACCGATTCGATGCCAGGGACACTAAATAGAGTTAAATTGTTACGGAAATCGGAGAGCCGGGCAGAAAACGTGATAAGTGGGACTGTTGGGGAGAGCAGATCCCCCGGTAATCAATGTTGACGGCGTTTTAAAGTGTTGCTTTGTGAAATGAGATTTATTAAGACACGGAAGATAAATGAGTTTTCTTCAATATCTCAACAACCGCAGCATTGAGTCCGTATCATAAGCACATTACGAGTATTACACATATTTGACTTTAATATTTATGTACCTCTATACGTCCGCTTCGGATCTGAAAAAGTACAGCCGAGCACTTTGTAGCCGATCCGAAGTGGCCACGTTTTTGACAAATCGTATAGAGCGTATAGAGAAATCATGCACATTGATTGAAAATTGTCGAATAGTTTAGGAGTTAGAGCAGAAATTCCGAGTTTTGATAACATATGTACACATAAGTACATAAATACTCGGAGACTGTTGATATTATTACCCTTCTCTAGTCCGAACAGTTTGGTAAAAAGTATAAAAGTTAAACACAACTCTGATTTCTAAAATTTTATTCAAATTAAATATTCTGATTGGGTCGGCCACGCTTATAACAATCCTATTTTTTAATCTGCGCTGTTAAACTTCTCATACAATAAATAAATAAATAAAAAACTTTATTTATTTAAACGGGATTTGATAAGGAGCTTATTGGGCTGTGATTCGTGAACCCTTTATTGGTATCCAAATTGGAGGCGCTGAAAAAACACCAATAGCACAGGTTATTCCGGTGTATGCTTTTAATTTTAATTTATTTGCTTTTAAAATATCCAAAGCAAATTCATCATTTTATTTATGGGAATTGACTCGTTTTCCTGCTGAACTATTCGCATCCATGATATTTTATTTGATATATTTCATAGTTTTATATAATGGTAGGTTAAGTATTATCATATAGATAAGTAATATAATAAAGAAAGTCCAGGGCCTGTATTACGATCGCCTTTATCGCGGCCGATAAATCATACGTCACTCTCGCACTTACATACTGGTCAGAAAGTGACAGATGTTTTATCCACACGAAAATCACGACCATAATAGGCCCGCTGCTGTAGCAGCGTGAAGAAGTAACAAACTAAGACACACAAACTTTCGTATTTAGAATATTAGTAGGATTTATTCTTCCTTTCAAATTCAGCGTCAAACGTGGCATCACCGAATTAAATTTTGAAATGATTGCGTGCTCCCATCTATTTTCCGTTCGCGGGCAAAAGCGCGATAAATAATGATTGATTGGCCAATTTAATTTTAAATTGAAATTTCAGAACAGGCTTTATCGCTAATGACTGGATTAATGTGGCTTTCATTTATGTTTGCGTAACTAATTACGTGTTTTGTTGAAAATTACTTTGTAATGATATTGCACGAATATTTAAGTTAGCCACTAATAACAACAAACTGTATAAATTGATATTTAAAAATATCTCCCGAGACACGAAGTTATTGTTTCAGAGCTCTTAATTGGCCTAAGCGGTTTACGAAACTGAGGTAAAAACGAGGACCCGACCCGACCCGAATACTTATAATATCGATTTACCCGTACGTTTCATAATGAACAACAGACAGACTTTTTCGTTTGGGCCGGGGATAAATAAACTGAGATTAGACAACCACCATTCAATTTGTCTAACAATCTATATGAGATTAAACTGCTTTAATTACGAGAGCAAAATATTATGAAGAACTCGCTTTGATTCGGTTTAAGTGAATTTTTTGCAGCACCCAGAGTTTATTATACATAAAAATCTCCCTCTTAAATCATTGTATCTATTAAACCGCTTCAAAATCCGTTGCGTAGTTTTAAAGATCAAAGCAAACATAGGGGTAGACAGACAGACGGCGGGAAGCGACTTTGTTTTATACTATGTAGTGATTTACATACATACATACATAACATACCTTCAGTGCTACCCCTCCCCAATGAGGTAGGCAGAGACTATGGAACGCCAGAATCTAATAATATACATCTGTAGGTTAGTACTTTTCATGTACAGGTAATTTTGATGTGAGAATCTCTAAAGGACAATAGACGACAAGGCCTACAATGCCATCAACCCACTCTTGTCCAATTTCAGCCGATCCGATTAAACTTGTAAGGCCCAGACTGGCTTCCAGCTTCTCCTATTGATGCCTTCCAATGGGTAATCAGGGCGTATCGACCAGACCGCAAATTCTCCACATACCTCTATATTCGATCGGTTCATTGAACTACAATTCGAGTCGGTTATCGAATTTAATATCAGATATTCGCTAATTCGACATCAGTATAACAATATTACGAGGCAGTAAAGACACAGTATATACTCGTATAAACTAGTAGAAGACCTTCGAACTAGGGTAGGTACATCGAGCGGCACGTGACGTGTGTCACTTACACGTACGCGTCACAAGTAAAATCGTACCGATGAGAAGTGTCGTAAATTGTGAACTTTTCATTTAAGCAATTTTCGTTAATTTGTCATTATCTTACTTTGAGTATGAAAGGAATTACTTTACACGTACGCGCCACAAGTAGCATCGTACCGACGTAAAATTACTTAATTACTTAAAATCTTGATAATTTCAAAAAATGTCCTTAATATTAGTACTAGCGATCCGCCCTCGCTTCGCTTCGGTTTATATGAGTTTTCTGTAACACCCGTTCATAAAAAAAACATTTATTATACATGTAAACATTCCTTTTGAATAACTCTATCTTTTAAAAAAATCCGCATCCAAATCCGTTGCGTAGTTTTAAAGATCTAAGCATACATAGGGACAGACAGCGGGAAGCGACTTTGTTTTATACTATGTAGTGATGAAAAGAGAACATTCTCAATGCTACTATTATGGTGGGGCATGACGTAACGCTGATTGACGCTGAAACAATCATGGCTGCGCCACGTGCGTGTGTCCGTACGTACCTAACTCGAGCTCCTCGCTCCTCGAGGGCCGGAGCTAAATTATTGTCTGTACTCCTATATTCTTTGGCTTAACAATATTACGAGGCATTAAAGACGCGGGTTTACGTCCCTGATTAGATAATGGCCCTGTTTCGCTTTGATAGTCTCTGGTAGATAACATCTAGACATTTTCGGGTTCGGTGACAGTTGTGTATTTTATACAAGGGGAACAGTGCTTGGTTTTCCGAGAAGGACTTTTCGGATATTGAATTGAGCTAATGCCAATAAATGTACTTTTTTGGGTGTAAGCTACAGTTGCATAATGCTACATGTCTACTAGCTGACATTGTAGGAAATAAACTAATAAAAATAGTTCTCGCCCCAATTTGTTTTTGTCTAACTAACAGTATAATTAGAATAAGATATACCACGTAAAAACAATATGCTTTCTTCTAAATCTTAGTCGTAAATATGACGGAAAAGACGAGAGATTACGAAAACGTGCCCAGAAATTTTCAGCAAACGCGACAGTTCCCAGACTGATAGAACGCAAGCGGCGATAACGGGAAATATTATGAAACTGTTCATTTGCATATCCTTCTACTGCACACCTAGTGTATCTCTACGGTTGAATAGCTAGCTATCTACTCGTATAGCTCTAAAGATGTCCGGAATACCCAATGCGGTTGGCAGACAGGATTTGTATGCAAATAGCCACTCACCTCGGTATACCCGCTTTCAAAACGTATCCAGCCGCATCCCGACAAAATGCATCTTGTGCTAGATTTATGCGCCCGGGCACCTGCACCGTTACAAATTCGAATGCATTGTCCAATTTCCGTAGGTTATCGCGCCTCATACATTGCGGAGCGTGGCAGCGTGCAGGTAATTGTGATATACAGCCTTTATACCCACGCTTGTGGTACGTGCTTTTATGGCACTCTAGCATCTATCTGTTTCATGACAGTTAGTATGTGAATAAGAGTTTATGTTTGCGACAAAAGCTTTTATGATATCGGGAACGTGTTTTTAATTTTAACTACCGACAAAAAAAGATACTTAGATGTTATTTGTTTACTGTGTAAATCTGTGTGTCTGTATGTCGCATCGGTGCTCCCAAACAGATAAAACGATTTAGGGTGAAGCCACACGACACGAGTGTAATTTTGTGAGTTGTGGCTTGCGTAATTTCTGCTACATTCGGTTTCATAAAAATGTCCTGTTTGGTTCACACGGCGACTCAAAATCAGCTGGCCTTTGTATTCACACTTATACGCGGTTTTTCTAAAAATGAATGCTATGTAAATCTACATAATATTGGGAGTTTTAATACTTCTGTTGCTTAAGTATTTTTTAATGAAGGTTCCCGGGTGCTCTGTTAAGTATGATTGGACCGAAAGCATTTGATTCCTTGCATATTGGTAAAAACCTAACTATAACGCTAAGGATACCTACTGTTTACTAGAAGATCAAAATATCAGCCAAAGGACTCCACAATGGCCGCCCGCATCCACAAGTTCAACCACCTACATTATGTATTTACTTTCCCCCTATGTATTAAATAATCAGAACCTGCATATCACATAACCAAGTCTATGTACGCATTCACATGCAATGACAGCCATCTAACCGCAAATGACGCACTAGATTATTAGTTGCCAATCAATAGCGGGTGCCTAATGCGCCGGGAGGGGTTTATGGCGTCCATCAAACATTCAAACGTGAAATATTCCATTTTCTACCCGTGGTGGGAAATGTTCGGGCGTAAAATATAGCGCTGTTACCACACGGGCTTAATTGAACATTAGACGAGTGTTAAAGTGTTGTTTAAAATGTTGAAATGTCTTTTTCGGTCTACGTGATGCAAAGATGAGATATGTTTAAAGTTATATAAATAGTGTATTTATAATAATTTAGTGACTTTGGCTCTATGGTAATACGGAAATAAGATTTGAAGTCACTGTCATGCATGATCAGACGTACGTCAAATTAGGAACGCCTTAACAAGAGAAATCAGAAAAAACGCCGTATTATCCTAATAAGTTAAACTTTGTAAACTTTGTTGTAGCATCATAAGAACAGAAATTAACTAATCCACGGTAAATTATGTTGCCGCAAGATTTCAACTTTTAATCATATTACTTACCCAATTTACTTAATGAAAAATCGTCTAAGTTCTTAGGCCTTCATTCTGTAACAGGTTAATTAGATTACTTTACTGACATGTTTTACTCTGATAACATGTTGTATGTACGAAGGCTTTGGAAAAATATTTTCTTATTTTTGATTTCCCTGGCGTCTCGCTGGGAAAAATATACTCATTTAAGACATAACATGTGAGGTAAGTGCTTCACATTTATATTACCCTGGTTATTACCTGGGTAAGCAATGTGAGTATAAAAAAAAATCTAGCTCCATATATTTAATAGCTTATAAACCGGGTCGTGTAAGTGTAGATCAATTAACGAATTAGTATGATCATGATCACAATGTAATTGTAGATTACTGTATTCATATAAAATATCTAAGTCATATTCACAGCTACATTACTGTAATTCTGCGGACTCCTCATAAATATAGTGTATGAATACTGTCTCTAATGCCGAAAGTAATCATAATTTGAATATACTTACAGCGTTAATTGATTACTCTTCAATCAGTAAATACTCACAAATTAAATTAAATTACTTTTTTGGGCGTTAATTTGATAGAATATAACCAAACTCCGACAAACTCAAATATAATTTATTACCACCCCCCCTCCCTCCCTGGCCACCCGTCTATAATAACTTTACCGTCATAAACGCGGTTTTTTATCGTCTTAATTAAAAATGGTCTTATTTCATAAACAGATACAAACTTTTAATATTTCAGCTATTAAAAGTAGCTCTGTTTGTTTAACTCCGAAGAACTTCGCTTAAACAAAGTGAGATAAAACTGAGGACACTGCGAAATAACAAAGCGGCTGAAGTTTGGACAAACCTTTACAGGATCGCCTCAAAGAGTTATGATTAATTCTGCTTCGACGGAACTCGTAGCTTCAGTCCGCCTTGTCAAGAATTATTTCCTGCAATTCTCTTAACTCAAAAGTATACATTTTCACCATGTCAGCGAAATTACAAAAAAAAACGAAATGTATGCATGATTTTGATTAGAATAAATGACGATTGGTTGCCGGGTTAGAATAGTGCCACTCCGTGTCTTCCCTTGGATGTCGTAAGAGACGGCTATGGGAATAAAGGCGTATAGTACTGATAGGCGATGGGCTTGCAACTAATAAATACACTGGTGAACATCTTAGCCCAAGTGTGCATAATGTGGTTACAGAATTATGAACAAGTTTTTAGAGCTTTTGGTAATTCTGTAGCTCTGCCTACTCCACCCTGGGAAT
Organism: Acleris laterana; assembly: GCA_963966035.1. Classification (NCBI taxonomy): domain Eukaryota; kingdom Metazoa; phylum Arthropoda; class Insecta; order Lepidoptera; family Tortricidae; genus Acleris; species Acleris laterana. The sequence continues at coordinate 15,145,447 of OZ014445.1, forward strand.
AAAGGCGTGAGTTTATGTATGTATGTATGTAAATGACGATTTTGACATTAATTTTGAAAAAAATTAAAACACCAATATTTTCCAGCCGCGACAGTTTGGAATAGAAAACCTAACCTAACCCAACCACTGATAACTACAATACAGAATAGATCCCTTAGATTCCTACGTTACCTTCAACTTATGGCCACGAATCTCAGCCCACAGTGATTTCGCAACGCTTTATTTTTAACACTTCCCTGTACATTCTATTTGCCCATGGAAAGGGAAGTAGATAGCCCTTGCGTCGTTGCCGCTCGTCGGTAAAGTATGGCCTCTAGTGAATTTATGAGGATTTTTTACCACGCCCCGACCTGCCTCTCCCCGGTTATATATCGACGGACAGAATTTTAATTACCGTTTTACTACGAGAAGACGTACACTTAGATGCAATACATCCGAAAAAAAACAGGTTTGGGTAGAAAAATAAGATAATATAAGCATCCAATAGACATAAGTACATAACAAAGTTAGTAGTTATAAAACAAAGTGAAAAATAAATATAAGCTAAATGGTAGATACATTGTTTAACAAGGGACTAAATGAGCCATAATAACAAGATTTTAGCCACTCTAGGTGGCTATAGTACGAGTTTCATTCATTATGGTTGTTTAGTCACGCGTTAAACACTCTACTTTTCACTTTGAATGAGAAAAAAAACGACATTCAATACAAAATTACAATGTTGATTGTAAGAAAGTTTCTTACAAATTTGTTCCGCGATTTTTCCTTTTTTTTTGTATAGTGACAGATTCAAACTCGAAAACAATTATAAAACTAATTGCACCATGCATAATATAATTAATTCATTCTTAATATAATTAAATAGATTCATGTTCGTAATCATTAATCTCGTTATTTTTATATTTTTGCACAGTTCTCATTTTAAGGTAATACCCACGCACAAAAAATGGTCTATGGACAATCACTGAAAAGGCAATAATTTTCCATTCACAAACACCGTGATTGGTTATTTAGGGGTTTCCAAAATTAATAAAATTAAAAAAAGATACTTTAATCACTAGGAAATTAATAAGGAGCTTTAGTCCCGATGTGCAGAGACTAAAATGAAAAAAATAAAACCACTGTTGTACAAATTTCATTTTAATCCTTTCCCAATCACCAACTTAAACGTGTGTACTTCCAACTTGTCCCTGGTTCCCCAGACTCCCAACAGGGCTCAGACGAACTTCCACACACACTCGCGAGAAACTTGTAATCTCCCTTAATTACAAGGAACAATGGATCTCCTCCCTATTGTCTGATGACAACTTTCGAAGGTTTAACTAATAACGGAGTTCCACAAAACCGTGTTTAATTAAATTCTCAGATAATATTTCCAGCAGTTGGTTCTGAACTTTGGATCATGGTTGCCCGCCGACGTAAAATTGTTGACTGTTTTTATGTTGGGGTAGGTATTTATTATACTGCATGCACTGTTATACTCGTAACATTCCGAATTTCAAGTAATGCTAGAAAATTACAGCAATCGTACGATTTTACACCAGTATAATCGCAAACGAACTGATTACTATTTACACCAAGTTGTAAAAATAGCGTGTACCCGCAATAGGGTAATTTGACAAGAGTGAAATTAATTTTGGTTTTTCATTAACAACGGATAAAAATTATAAAAATTCTAGGAAAACATCAATCTTTTATTCATGGTTGCTATTTTAAGATTTGTAAATTCATAAAGTCCAACAATAAGTACGCTGTTTGATTGTGACGTCACAAGATAGTAATCCCTATAAAATCCCATAGTAACGTAGCGTTTTTGATGTTATCATAAAAATAAGCTGATTTGACTTATTCAAATACCGTATTTTGTCTGCGTTTAACGCGCTTGAAGCGTCATTTCCGCAGCATTTGTGCTGAATGTCATCCTGTTCAGCCGTTTATACTTACTATTCAGCTCGCGAAATACATCTTGCTATAAAAGATGTGAAAGCCATTAAAAAAAAAAACTATTCAGCTGTCATCGTGCACTTATATCTCACGCCGAAGTTAACTTTTAGTTTGTACCAAAAACACAAAAATAAGCTTTGAATCCTATATTTAAAAGAAATACCATTGACCAATCACCATTGCGCGTCTATTAGACCGAAGTGTCCGGAATAGCCCCTTTATTACGGTTAGGGCTTCAAATCGAGCGGCAACTTAATTCGATCTCCTACCCTCAACTAATTAGTGTGAAAACTCCACGGGCTCCTCAGAGCGAACCATAATAAGGTGAGAGGAATACAATTACCAGCTTAATGGAGTTATTGTTTGTGAGAGGGAATAATAAGGACTAACGTCCTCTTGGAATTGCAGACGGGACACGGTTTTGCGGTTAAGGCGAGCTGTTTGTGACACTTGTAAGGCCAAAGGGGTTCATAGTTCAAGTTTTTTAGCTGTAGTATATAATTATTTTATGAATTGTAATATTTAATAGGTACAGTCCTGGGTAACAATAAATATCCGCACAAAGGTGCAAAAATATGTCCTTATCACCATAGTCATAGGGCCTGTGTATATATGTTTGAGACTTTGTGGTGTATACATATTGGTGCCTTTGACTGTACTAAAGGACGACGAGGAAGGATTCAGAGTTTTGACACATTTTCCTGCTCAACTACGCGTGAATACATTCATTTCTTATCGTATGTTAGATTCATTGTTTTATATGCTACTTAGGTTAAGTTTTAAAAAACGACTAACTGTTGGGTTTCTTGCGGCGTTTCTTCTCAGCAGAGGTCTCTTGCGAAGCGCTGGTAGATTTTTGACGTGTAAAAGTGCCCGTACGGCCTACTTACTGAATAAACATCTTTTAACTTTTTATCTTCGTACCCGTACAATTAGTTTCCCACTATTTGAACCCCTATTTGAACCCCTTAGGGTATTAATTTCCAAAAATCCTTTCTGAACACCTCTAGGATATCCAAGGAATATTCCGTCCAAATTTCAAGTGCCTAGGTCCAGCGGTGTCGTGTGTGATGATCCAGTCGGTTCCTTCTTTTATGTATATTACATTTAACAATATTTTCCTATCGCAACAACTGGTATTTTTACACTACACTAATTGATTATACTGCGAATAAGAGCGACATCGACCTTTTACAAGCGTTGCTTAGATTTAAACAAAGGCGAATAAGTCTAAGATCTTTCGAACCCGTACGTTTCACGCTCTCATTGTTTTACACACAAAGCAGAATTTACTCGAGCGAGTTAAATGTCTTTGACTTCAAAACGTTTGAACCCTAGGTAACCCATAAAAATGCGATCACATGTGATTGACACATTAACAAAGTACACACGGAATAAATCCCAAGTTCAATCACCTCATTACTCGGGTCTACACCAACTACACGCTTTTACAAAACAAATACTTTTCAAGTAGGGTTCACGTTTTAATCTATGGTTAGTACCTACGCGCCTTGTTTAATCAGCGAGAGCCATTGATTTAGTATATACTAGATACACAATCAGCACGAAAAAATGGCAAGACAAAACGACTGCTGAATGGACTTGGGCAGTCGTTTTGCTATTAGTTTTGTTCCGACCACAGACAGTGGCAGTTGTCAATCATGACAAAATGTGTGGTGAAAAACTGCAAAAATAATAACAAAAAAACAAATAAAAAGGATGGAATGTCTTATTTTACGTAAGTTCTATTTATTTATAAACGTTTCTAGCTAAAATTATAATGTTTTCATGATTTTTAGGAATTTATTTTGTGCACACAAATTATGACTTACCAGGGAACAAAATTATTATGGAGTAGCTATTACTTTTTTAAATTTTAATATTTTTTATTTTTAATTTAAGCTTTCCACGAAATCCTTTACGACGTGCAAAATGGGTCGCAATATTAGCACGAGATAGGGGTGATCAACTATTCAAGGCAAATAAGTCGTCTGTTGTGTGCTTGACCCATTTTCGTACCACAGACGTATATACCACAAATAAAGGCATTAGTAGACTGACTAAATCTGCAATACCTGTCTTGAATGTGAGTACCTACTTAAATGTCACACAATAGTTGTCATATTAATCTCAAAACATACAATCGACCATTAAAGCTTGATTTTACAATCATCGGATAAAAGTATCTGTCTGTTAAAGTGAGCTCTTTCTGTTCGTTATTTAAAGAAAAGGGCGAAATCTAACGACAATAAGAGAGATATTTTAGAGATGAATTGCTAAGTTGATCCGTCGTTTAACTTTTTTTCTCATATTTGCTTAATAGATGTCGCAGGTGCATGAGGTTCAAACATCAAATAGTGAAACTATAAATGACACCCAAATTTCACAAGTACGTATAAAAATAAATATTCCTATAAACGTAGAAGGTCCCAGAGCTATATTTTTTTATCAAGAATAATATTTTTTCTTTCATAGACTGCTTCTATTGCCTCCGGATCAAGGGAAACAAGTATCCCACCATTTCCAATAAAGAGCCCAACACCATCAACATCGTTGAGTATCGGTTCCGTTTTAGACAGCCCTAGAAATACAATTCTGAAGAATGAAGTCCGCTTTTGCCGTAAAGTGATTAAAGATAAAAATAAAACAATCAACAATTTAATAAAACAAAACAAGAGATTAAAAAAAAAATGTTCCAGTTTAAAGAATCTCATGTCAATTTTAAATAAACGCGAAAATATAGAGTTTTCTGTATTTCAGGAGTTATCAAAACACGTAGAAGTGGCCGATACATTCAACGCTTTGTATTTAAAAAATATCAAACTTAAAAAGAGGCCCTTTGCTAAATATCCGCCAGGTGCCAGGAAATTTGCATTGACATTGAATTTCTACTCGCCGGCAGCATATAAGTATATGCGAAAAATTTTTGACACATGCTTGCCTCATCCGAATACTTTATACAATTGGTACAGAAGTATAGACGCGGAACCTGGTTTTACAGCTGAAACTATTGATAGACTTAAAGATAAAGTAAAATACAGCAAAAAAGAAGTAATTTGTGCTCTGGTTGCTGATGAAATGCACATAAGACCACAAAAAACTCATAAGTCGGGTAATCTTTATGAAGGGCTGGTCGACATGGGTTTAGGAACGGACGCCTCAAATGAAATTGCGACTCAGGTATATGTCATGATGTTAGTAGGGTTAAATGACCCATTTAAAATCCCATTTGCATACTTTCTGGTCTCAAGTATTAAAGCGGAAATGAAGGCAAATTTAATCAATATTGCCTTGGAAAAGTGTCATTCAATAGGTGTCAAAGTAGTTTCCGTTACTTTTGATGGGTGCAAAACGAACACTTCAACAATGAAAGTTTTAGGTTGTCATTTTGATGACCCTGCAAACATAAAAACTCACTTCAAACACCCTTCAGCTGATTATGATGTGGTAGTTTTACTGGATGCCTGTCACATGATTAAATTGATTCGCAACACGCTAGAGAGCAAAAAAGTTTTTTACAACGCCGATAAAACGCCTATAAAATGGGATTTCATTCCTGCTCTTCATGATTTACAGGAAAATAAGGAATTGCATTTAGCTAACAAGCTCACACATCGGCACATAGCTTTTAGAAACGAAATAATGAAAGTTAAGTTGGCAACACAGTTATTAAGTCGTAGTGTAGCAAAGGCAATGGAATTTTGTGAAAAGGATCTGTGTTTATCAGAATTCAAAGATTCCGGGGCAACCGTTGAGTTTATCATGTTTGTAAATAATATATTTGACATTCTTAACACAAGAAATCTCAAGGACCATGGGTTCAAAAAACCACTCGGTAAAGACAATGCCGCAGATATTCTTGCATATATTGCTGAAGCCAAATGTTATTTTACTTCCTTAACTGTTAGAGTGCAGCGAAAACGGACAATCAAAACAAAAAAAGAAACTCGGGTTGTTTACTCTACAGAAGAAACACCGCTCTGGAAATCTCAGTCGGGTACGGGCATTATCGGACTTATTGTATGTCTAGAAAGCATGGAATATTTGTACAGATCTCTTGTCGTTGAATCGCAAAGCATGTCGTTTCTCTTGTCCTATAAGTTAAGCCAAGATCATATCGAATTATTTTTTGGCAACATACGTAGTCAGGGAGGATACAATAACAATCCCAACACCGTGCAAGTCAAGGCGGCCTACAAAAAGCTTTTAATGCATTTAGAACTTGGAACCAAATTTTCTGGTAACGCCATTCCTTTGGAAAATATTCCAATTTTAAGTGGTCAGAACCCAATGTCTCATTTAAACATTACGTCTGTTGGGTACCGCGAGGATACCGAAAGCGAAATGAATACCCATTCACAGGAAGAATCAGCGATAGAAAAAAATATTCAAGCAAACTGTGACATAATGTCTTCAGATCTCGATGAGTCTGGAAATTGTTGTGATTATATCAAACAAGTCATAGGATATATTGCCGGATACGTAGTTCGGAAATTAATAAAATCGATTCGATGCAACATTTGCACAAATTCTATTTTAGCTAAGGAAAGGCACGATTTTCATAAATTAATTGACATCAAAAACTTAGGTGGGCTTTTTTACGCATCTCAAGATGTATTTGCTGTGTGCAAGAAAACAGAAGCTTTCATTAGAAACAACATACGAGCGGGAGAAACTCAGAACCATCACAAAATAGGATCAAATGTTCTAAAAACTTTTATGGAAGTAGATATTTTTAATGCGACTATGGAAGAAGGCCACAATAATAGTCATAGAATTCTGTTGATTAAATCTATTACCGATCGATATTTAACCGTCCGTTTGCATTACATTGCAAAAAAAGAAAGTATCTTAAGTAAATGTAGGTCTAAAAGACAATTATATAATAAATTAAACTTATTTCAAGGAAATTAGGTTAGGTTTGGATCGCATCATAATACCTTTATATAAAGTTCAAAATACATAATGGGTCATATTACATAATGGTCATAATAAGTAAACTTTTCAATATTTTTAAAAACCCATTGTATAGAACCCATTACGTTAGGTTAGGTTTGTTGTATAACAATCTTGAAAAGTTCAGGGTTTCAAAAAAAAAACATTATATATTATGACCATTATGAATTATGACCCATTATGTATTTTGAACTTTATGTACATATTATGATACGTAACCGGTTAGGCTAGGTTGGTTATGATAGGATAAGATCTTGTCTTGTCTGGAGTAAAGTGTAATGTTTTAATGGTTCATTTATGTATGTATGTATAATTCTTTATTCCAACATAACTTTAAACACCTGAGCCAATTTATATGTGTGTGGTATCGTTAGAATCATTTCACCATACCAGGTGACAAAGGATACCTAAACGTTAAAATTTGAATAAAAACAATCGACGGGTTTTTAAACTTTGCTTTACATTAATTTATTCATTATTATTATTGTATATATATAGCTTAAGTTGTGTAATACAATGACAGCATTTATTAAACATGTCAAAAGTTTTTTTGTGTAATTTGTAATTTCGTTAAAACTAATACAATATAAATAGAGAAATTCGTCTCCATTCATTCGATGTCCAATTTTGTCATAAATAGTATGATAATGGCGATTTCACTAAAGAGTTTTAAATATTTTAAAATATTAGTTTGCAAATATGACACTTGACTGCTAGTATATTGAGTTTTTTTTTGCATGAATGTTTAAGGTAAAAAATAGCGATGTTAGCATGTATCTGAATGCAGCTATCAATGTCATTTGGGACAGTTTATAGTAACGTTTTGTGCGGGATTGTGTATCTTGTATATACTAAATCAATGGCGAGAGCTCAGTAACCTCCAAATAAGGGTATTAATAGTTATTAGCTTCCGTCAACAAAAGCTATAAATATTTGGTTACATTAACCTAATTTAGTTTCATATTCTTGAGTTATAGCCGGTGGTCATGAAACTTTCTTGCCCTTTATTAACTCTAGGGAATTGCAATTATTTGCTAAAATGGTGCTATTTGTTTTGGACACAACATGTTAACAATTAATTGCTCAAGGCTTTCGGCCACGAACTATGTACAGATCGATTCACAAAAACTGGCACAAATGCAAATGTATTGAATGAGTGAACGAAAGTATACAAGTGTGTAAAATAATAACATGTTGTCGGTTTGAAATTCGAACATCGGTTCAAAGGACGGCACTCGCACAGATAGGTGACATTACTTTTGATCATTCCATTCTTGCCATCATGTGAATCTACCCGTAGGTACTCCCAGTTTCATTTAGTCGTGGAGTTTTTAAACGAGAACACAAGCAAGTAGGATCTGTGATCCATTTAACGTTGCGTTGCTTTACTTCATGGGTTTATATTTATTAATTATAGTTATTGTTTGAATATGAGCGAACCCGGCAACTTCCCAACGTCTATGTGTCTTCATAAAGCAATATTAAATTAATTCGAGACAAACATACAGGCATGGTGCTCGAGTTGAATCTAATTACTGCGGTTCCCCGCGCACCTCATAAAGGGGACTTGATTGCTTCCTCTGCCAGCGAGCGGGTGCATCAATTTACTGTTGCTTTTATTAAAGGACTAGTATTTTTTATGCATTTTTAATCCCCAAATAAAAAGACGAGTGTATCTCGGTGTTTGTATATCTTTGTACCCGAATAACATGCGTTTTTTTTAAAGAACGCTAGTTAAATCGGGATGGTTTTTAGGAAATTCGGTTGATCCGCGGCCGCAAAGCCAACACATATCAATGACTTGAAATTATTCGTGATAGAAAAAAAAAGTTGGCATTAATGCATTTAATTCTAAAACATGCATCAAGCTGGAGTATGCATGCAGTGCGGGGAGAGGGACGGCTTCCCCTGGGTCTCAATAAAATGTTTTGTAAAACGTAACTGAATTAGCTTTTCCGTCAACTAGCCTATTATGGCGGCATTAGACTACACCGCATCAAAATGATTACCGGTCAAATCTTGTCGTCACGTGAACCCATTGAACCAAATCTTGTTTGTTCCAGAGCCACTGTCCGCCGCGGGTTACTCCCTGTTCGTGGGCCGCTGGACCGAGTGCTCCCCACTGGGAGAAGGCGAGCATGCCACCAGGACCATGCAGAGGTACAGTTTATTTCACTTAAACATATTTTATTGTGGCACAGAGTAAGCAAAATGAGCACACGGTCGAAAACTTAAGTAAAGACCCTCTTGCATCTAGTTGCAACACATTTGCATAGACCGTTCGACATTCTATATTTGACGTAAATCCCATAGTAGAATGACGGGATCGTAAAATGACCACATCGCTTGTAGCCTATATCTGAAAATGCCCGAGTCGCAAAATGGCCACAATGGTTTTTACATTTTATCATTGTACAAGTATAGTCGACGGAGACCCGCACAGCGGGGCTCCTATTTCTAGGTAATTTGCCCTTCGGGCATTTGAAGTAACCTAACGAACCTAACCTTAGGTAGGTCTAACCTAACACAAAGAAAGTAGTCCTTTTACGAGTCGGACCTTTTGAGATGTAGGCTACAAGCGATCTGTGGGGCTAGACAAGTTGCCATCGTTCACGAACGCTAGCGTTAGGTGATCACTGGCGACATGTGTTGTCATTGAAAAATGTATGGGAATGACGTAAGTCACGTGATATATCACTCGTTAACTGACACGCTGAAAAGTGATCACTATCACTCGATAGGTTTGACGACTACGGTCGATACGCGGTACTATTTTGACACAAAGGCTAGACAAGTTGCCCTTTTGACAGGTCGAATAGAACACGAGCACAATCACCATGTCGCACTGCTAGATCAAAACAGTATTAACTCAAAATCATGGCTAGTTTGGTTTTAAGTTCAAAGAAGTTGAATTAAAGTTGATTTTGACATGCATTGTATTTTGAGTTACTACTATTTTCATCTAGCAGTGCGATATAAACGTCGGTATCTAAGGGCGGTATCTATGGACGGCCGTAACGACCAAGAAACTGTCAACTGAGTCCGTGTCATCACTGTCATCATTGCTTCGCGGTCGCATAAAATTATATTGTTTGAACTTTGATTTCTTATTAAAAATGCTTCCGCTGAGACTTACATATACGCTGCTCACAACAGTACGAGCTTATCCAGGCGCCGACCCAGAGAAATCTCTCGTGCGAGCCTGGAGGCCGCGGACGGGATGCATGAAATGCTGTTCAGGAACATTTTACGTTAAGCAAGGTCTCATTTAGAGTTCTTTGCAGCCTTTTGCGTTCCCTGACTTCGTTGAGGAGATTGAAGGAGGTTCTCCTTGAACTGAAGGTAAGCATCATTTTGATTTTAACATGTATAAGTTGGTATGTGCATTATATAAACAATACCTACAATGAAACTTGTCAGTACCAATAAAGATAGTTATTACGATTATTTCAGGTGCTGTGTGCTCTCAGCTTTCTGGCGACAAGGTCGGATCAGAGGATCACGGGGTATCCAACCAATTAACGCAACGGACCGCTGCTAGTAGATGCATCCGTCAAGTGGGGGATGCTCTCAACAACGACACAGTCTTGAAGAGGAGGATCGTCTTCCTACAATCGGATGAAGCTAGGTCTCGTATAAGACAAGAGTAAGTTATGACATATATTTAATGAAAGTATTGGATGTTTCATTCCCTGAATATGTGTAATGTTTTTTATTCACAAGGTCCCGCCCAACGTTTAAATTAACCGAGGGAGCGTTTTTTCTTTTATTGAAATCTCTTTATATATATAGTAGTATAGTTTTCGGAAAAAAATAGTACTTAGTTACTTATAGCGAGGTCAAGTAAGTATACTTAACCGATATCATACAATTTATTGATAAAATAACTTTTGTTTGTTTTAGGCAACAAAGAAAATCCTACAGACGGCTGGTTGACGATGCCGGATGTCCATATACTATTATCAACCCCTTGTCGCAGAATTACAAACTCCGGTGTTTCATTTTTACACGGAGCCTGCAGCCTGTATGGAAGGAGTACCTATCTCAACTTTCATTCAATGTCTCAAAGGTCGCCCCCTAGGTTATATTGTAGTGCGGAGCAGTCCTTTTATAATTGGAGCCAAATCCAGGATGAGCCCTACTAATCAGAGGCAGGATTATACTTAATTGTTTGGTGAAATGAGTTTGAATTACTATTAATTTATTATGTTTAAAACCTCATCCAAAAAATGCTATGAATCAAAAAATTATTGATTTCAAGTATTAAACGTTCAAAACAAAATCGAAGTACATTATTTTAGTAAAGTTTAATTACTCGAAGTTACACTGATGGCCATATAATTAGGAACCGAACGCTTGCGTTTTTCTCGTAAGATATACTTAATACAATTATGACTTAAATTTTGACCACCAATCAAAAATTTCTTGACCAATTTTATGTTTAGTTTACACTTATCATTATAATTATAATAATCTGTTTATATGTATGTACAGTTTGTCGCTGCTAAAATCGAATATTTCATCAATTTCATGTTAAAAAACTTTGTATGGATACGTCAGCACTAAGTTTTTAAATCCCTTTAAAAAATATTCGTTTTTAATAGCGGTAAACTGTACAAAAATTTGAGGCTTAGTTTATTAATTAACGATAAGTGTAACTAAAAATAAAATAGGTCTAGAACTTTTTGATTAGTTGTCAAAATTGAAAGTATATTTGTAGGCAATTACATGGGAAAAATGCAAGCGTTCCTAATTATTTAGCCACCACTGTTATTACAGGAGGTCACGACTAATTTGGTTACGATCTCGGAAATGTATTATTCTGGCCTGACAGGATAGAGAGCAACTCCCTGATGCCAAATATGTCGTTCTGCCTGCGCACAGCGGTCGCATTAACTAATATGGCGGCTGAAAGACGTGTTATCGTTCCCAAAAAAAAGAGATAAAGGAAATGGCTGAATTTTGTACATAAAGTAAGTACTAGTAGTACTCATGTCAAATACCTATGCAAAAACTGTTCAAAAATAGTTATGGCGTTATGTACAGTAAGCTGCAGAGAAATGTAACCACCTTTGCTAGGAAACTTGTATGCAGAGGGGGTCACTTTTCTCTGCAGCTGACTGTACTTTCAACGGCCGATAGTTGTTACCAAAAAAAACGATAAGGGAAATGGTTGAATATTATGAGCAAAGTAAGTATTAGTTGTACCAATGCCAAATATGTAAAAACTGACCAAAATTTTGGTCGCGTTAGGGCACTAGGACCTTTTAAAGATACTTCGAAAGTATAAAACGCCATAACGTGACCAACATTTTTGACAGATTTTGCATATTGGACATGAGTACAATTAGTACTTACTTTATTTACAGTATTCAGCCATTTCCCTTATCGTTTTGTTTTGGGAACGATACCACACGCATATAACGCGACCACTGTGCGCAGGCAGTCTGACAAATTTGTAGTCAGGTTCCTCTATTCCCACTAGTTCAGTTGACTGAACAAGTGAGATTTTTTTACTCGTTTGTTCAGTTGAAAATAAAATAAGTTATAGCTGAACTAGTCAGATTTTTTTTCTCGTTTATTCAGCTGAATAAAATTACCGCTACCGCTTAGTTAGTTCTATATCCATGTATGACTTCTTTGAACACGTAAAATGGTACTTTTTTGTTCTGTCTAGTCATACACCTACACGATGTGTACAAAACGAGTTGTTTAAAATGAGGTAGGTTTAGGTTATGTTAGTTTTGCAGCAGGCCCGGAGGGCCAAACCACCCAGAAATAGGAGCTCCGCCTGAGCGGAGCTCCGTCGACACTCTTATTTCAAATCAATCAGACAGTGTCGACGGAGCTCCGCTAACGCGGAGCTCCAATTTCTGGGTGGTTTGGCCCTCCGGGCTTGCTGCAAAACTAATATTACCTAAACCTACCTAGTTTCTGGTTATGAAAATGGAAAAAAAGTCTTGTTTAATAACAGGTTAAGAAACAGTGAAAAAAAATCATTATTCATAACCAGTTATGAAATCTTACTTGTGAAAGTGGACGAAAGGAAATTGACGACTTCAAGCATATTTTTCTTGAAATGGGGGTCAAATTAACGCTCGTGACCGTACAGTCACCATCAAATATCGGAGTAGGCGTTCAAAAATACCCGCACTCAACTCAATTAATTAAGCAGTGTATGTAGTGTGTTCATATATTTTTGCACACTTTGTTTGCTGCGATGTGTTTAAAGTCGTACCTACTTTAGTTGCTTACATTTACTTCAACCGACCTACAACATCCGACATTATGGGAAAACGAGCATATTTGGAAGGTATTATAGGAATGAAGACAACATGAATTGATTATTTTACTGAGCAGAAATTATGGAAAAGTACATAATTGTATTAACGCAGACATCACAGGAACATCGGAGTGCACGGATCCAGTTAATCTGCATTGCAGTCCTTCTAGACAATGCATACTATGTGGTAAAATTGGTGGGTGAAGTGGCTGAAGACAGTGGTGTTGGTTTTTTCTGAAATTAAAATAAAATGACTTATCATAATTTTTGTCATGAATATAAACTATAACTTTGTTTCTACATTTTTTTTACATTCAAGTCAAATATCCGTAAGGGGCTAAGGGCGCTAAAACACTGAGATATTGTTGGAAAAAGGTTAAGAAAGGTTATGTACTCGCTGTCTCCAACAATAATATATTATCCAATATAGGGCTGAAACTATTGGACAGAGAGCGTGTCAGATAATTTTGAGCGTAACGCAATGTAAAATATAAATTATTATTGGCGACTGTACTTATTCTCATTTAGTTTATATTGGTTTTGCAGATACTTTAGAGAGATCAAATAACTTATTTGAATAAAAAGCAAATTATTTACATAGATTTAATGCTTAATCTTTGGCCAAAGTAGCTGGTCATCCGAAACGTCATTTAGGCATGAGGAAATTTCCTTAATGAATGAGTTATCTCACGCCTCCCCCAAAACATAAAGACTTGGCTAAAAACAGACATATTTATGCCATTTCACTGGTTTGACTGATGCAGCCGCCGTTCTCAGTTTGACAGAGGAAGTTTGAAGTGGGACCTAGGCAGCGTATGCATGCAGGTAACGTCCGCCAGGTTAGGTAAAATACTGAAAATACGGAATAAAACTGTATACACACCATGACCTGCATTTGCGAATATCATTATAGGTATCCAGTGGACTTCATAAATATTTTCTTAGTTCCAATCACGTGTAGTCTTGGTGCCTGTAAATTAAAAATTAACTGTAGGTATATCTTTATCACAAACACGCTGCTCTAGTTAATTTTATCGAGTACAGGCTTCTGTACTATTCTGTCCATGTCATTACGATTAGTACCGCAATTTTAGCAAATGTTATCCGATTTTAAGGTGTAGCTGAAAGAAAGTCAAACACAACTACACTAAATAAATAAAAAATCGTACATACATACATACATTAACCCTGAAAACATTACACTCCTTATTTTAGGCAGTCATGTAAAAATAGTTGGGTATGCCTGTGCTGCGCTTTCACGTGATTTGAACATAAACCTGTATCTGATCTTCATTATTGATTTAAATAGGGAAACTATTTAACAATGCCTGGGAGACGCGTTCATACATTGTTATGCTGTGTAATTATTTTAAATAAATAAATAAATAAAGGAAGTAACTTTTCTTACATGTTACAAGAATTCATAACACATACATACACGTACATATTTACCTTAGAATAACACACAACACACAACACAATCATAATCTCATAATATTTTATGAAAAACCACATGTAAATAAATAATGTAACAAATACAACATAATACGTACCTAAATATGTTTATTTCCAATGCACATCTGCGACAGCGTCAACTTGACTTTTAAGGCGAAAAGTATAGACAAATTTATCATTTTTAGAAAAAAAAACTAGACTGTCGAGCGAGGTTGTATTCATCGTGGGCATACACTTTGGCTAGATTTTTCATTTTTGACAACGCATGTCGACAGTGATCGCCTAACGCTAGCGTTACATTCGATGGCAACTTGTCTAGCCTATTTCGCCAAGTGACAGGTGATCACCAAAGTGATCGCCTAACGCTAGCGTTCGTGAACGATGGCAACTTGTCTAACCCCACTGGTCATTTCGGGAATCGGTAATTTTGCGACCTTGTCACTCAACTCGCGACCGTAACTTTTGTACACGTAACTACATGCAAGAGGACCTTTCCTAAAGATTTTCACCTATAATAAAGTATTTGGACTCTGAGGCATGTGTTGCAAATATTCGCGTCCGCATCCGCAACCACGGAATTTTCTCATTAATTTAGGAATACGCATTCGCAACCACACAAATTGATGCGGGGTTTATGCGGAAGGATCTGTGGGAGCCGTTGCAAGAACGAGGCGCAGCAGGAGTGCGTGCGATGTGTGTGTTAGTTTAGTAGGTACAGTCACGATCTTTAATTTGGTACCCACCTTAGATCCAAAGTCAATCTGACATTCTACAACAATAAGGTTGAGTTTCCTAAAAGATACAAGTGACGTGACATCTCTAATGACATTGACGACTTAAAGCATATTTTTCTTGAAATGGGTCCCAAATTAACGATCGTGACCGTACCTACTTTCGTCGATTTGTAGAAGTTCATACTCATTTTCATACAATTAAACTTCCTAATTTATTTTTATTTTACCTCTGATGTAGGTAAGTGTTTGAATATCTGATTCCGCAACATCCTGCCTTGAGGCCCATCAACAACGAAAACTGAAAATTTGATCGTGTTGCCAACCCTGAGGACTAACTAATTAGAATAGTCTGTGCCAGCATTTTCCCCTGCTGCCTTATCCTCTTTTTCAATTTAGTGTCTTAGTTTGATTGAATTCGGCTATGTTATTTGTTTTAGAAAACTTGTATTGCACGACCCTTTTGATTCCTAAGCGATAATAATCAGACAAAGACAAACACATGCAAAATAAAAGTCCTTCAAACACATAACATGTTTTTTATAGGTCAAAGAGTTAAAAATACCTGTCCATGATCAAAACCAATTTCCCATTGTGGCAGATTTCCCTTCTTCATAAAATGAAGGGAACATTTTCCTGCAGCGCGGCAATTCGCCGAGAACTGGGTTTAATTTCCGCGACCTGGGTGGAACCGGCACGAGGTCAGCCTTTGCCGAGGTCTCATTTTTATTTTACAGCTCTAGGACAAAGATATTGTAACAGACGACCAACTAGTGATACGAGATTAGCAGTTACTTTTTAAAGTGTAACAAGAGTAAAAATCGCTTATGATGTCAGTTACCACGGTTAATAACGGTGGTGTACTCCAAGGCTCTATTTGACACGTGTATCTGATTCATTGTGTAAAAATGGTTCAGTAATTTAGTCATGATCTTAAAACAAAAACAGAGAAACTATCACAATTAAAATATTAGTAACTAGCTGTTGGCTGCGACTCCATCTGCGCAGAAAAATAAAAAAAGGCCCATGTTCATCACGTATAACGTAGGATTGAAATGGTGAAAGATTTTTTCAAATCAGTCCATTAGTTTCGGAGCCTATTCAATTAAAACCAACGATCAAATCTTTCCTCTTTATAATATTAGTGTAGATGTAGACGATACGGATGGTAGTAAACGCTGCTGTATGTGCTACGACTGCTACGAGCGTCACGCGTAGCAAGTCTACGAGTAATTCAAAACATTACAGCATTCAATTTGTGTGATGCGTATGAGACTGAATATTTTGTTTTTAAACCAGTGTGTTATATAGTAGGTTCCCGGTTGCCTATATTTATCACACTTTCCCTTGGATCTGTCAGTATGTTTGTAACTTAAAGGGTATGAAAGCGATTCACAGCCGAGTCCTTTAAAGCTCTGGTTTTACTGTATTTCTCTATGTAAGTATGTTTATTGTTCATGATTGTCTCGTACCTATCAGCACAGTACAAGCTTAGAGCTTTGTTTAGGGCTTGTTCAATTGTGCAAGATTGTATGTATGTATGTGAACTCTTTATTGCAGATGAACCATAACAAAAAAAAATGCAGATAGATAATATAGATAGGCGAATTTATCGCATATGGGACCTCCAGTTAACAAGAGGATTGATTAGACCAATATCTTTCCACTTGGCAAATAAACTTTTCCAATAATTCCAGCATTACCCAGAATCCTCTCCGGCCCTGTTTGCTTCCTATAATATAAGCTTACTGAGAATAGAGATATACGCGCAATAAGCTTATTTTCTGAAGTGCTTGTTTCCAAGAATAGAAAAGCTCGCTTCTCCGCCCTCGTCTCCCGGGCTTTATAGAACTTTACAGAACTCCGATAACAGAGTTACTTGTATTGGCTTTCGCGGAAATGGTTTCAATAATCAATTTACTTTAATAAAGGGCTTATTCTCTTTATTTTTGCTATTTTAGGAAAAATGTTACAAGGCTTATAATTAAACAAGTAGCTAATAAAAATAAATTTTAATACGCTCTTATTTTGCTTCTGATTAGATACCGAATCGGGTTTCGATCATCTAAATATATAAAAATCCTTTTTGCCCGCGCTCACGCCATAAGTCAAGAATGGTTCGATCGATGAGAATAATTACTTTTTTGCTGTATCGTAATAATCACGAAAAAATTTGGATGAAAAAAAAACACTCCTGGACAGTCGTCAATGTAATATCACACGGAGCATTTTAATCTGATGAAAAAAATACCTGCACCCCATTATAACTTTCATTCTCTATTCAATTGCTGAAAAATGAGTATCAAATATAATATAATACGTAGCCATTATGACATGTATGCTCCTTTTACTTTTTGTAACTTGTTTATCTGTTTGTACGTTGAAGGTTCAACTCCAAGGCTCGCGCGGAGGACTCGCTGGTGCACACCCCTCGGCTGGGACTGCAGCGACGCCAGCTGCAGTGCCGCGACAAGGACGGGCAGGCTGCCGGTGACATGTGAGTGCACAGGAGTTGGGTTCAATCCAAAACTGCGAGATTTTAATTCATCGCATGGATATAGATGCATGGTTTACGTACACGAATGAAATGTCAACTGTGTAAAGCCGATGCGGGACGGTAGAAATTTAATATCTTCATTAATCACAAATTTATAATATCTACACAAATACATTACCATACAGGGTGTCCATAACCAACGATAAGACAAAAGACATAGATAAGATAAGATTAAATAATTTCGATCTTAATATTATTTTGGAGACAATTACAGTTTTGAAAAGCTAAATGTAATCAAAGTCAAATGCATTAGCGGTAATTATTTAAAACTTTACACACGACTTTGACTAACTTTAATTTAAAAAACATATGCTCATATTTGCGTTAAGCTCATAAGTCGACCTTGTTCCTTTTATTCTTGGTGTAAAGGACAACCTGTAAACTTAGGTATAAGTAAGATTGTACTTCTTACCCATACCCCCTAATCACTATGCGCGTCGTGTGCATTTCTACGACACTTTCCTCCAAACTAGGTCAGCCATATTGATCTAAACCCGCTAACATCTAAGTGAGAAACTTTATATTCCTAGTAATACCACTTACTAGTTTTATTGAGATCCAGAGCTATTCCGCCGTAAACTTTGTGGTTTAATCGCTTCAGTGCTGTGTCTGCATACGTATGTGTAAGATCAGCATGTATATACTCGTAAGTAGACGACAATCGCAATTGACGTACAACCGCAAAGAAAGGAATATGAGAAGATTTGAATTTAGTGCTTTATTGTTACCATGGTTACCCATTATAATGTTACGTGAGTGCGTCAATTTAAGTCTGGATCATCGTTGTATTATACAACTATAAAAGCACCCGAATTCGACGTACGTGCATGAAGAGATTGATGAAATGTAGAGGAAGCGAAAGTTGTATAAGTAATTTAGACCGGTGCACCTGGCTTTTCAAAGTGTCTGCCTACTATTGGTAGACAGACGTGGAGATATGTATGTATGTGTACAATTGCTGATTATTGACATCCAGATATATTCGCTGCCATCTTGCCTTAATTCTTCAAGTTTTATACCGTTTGACCTACCTTCTTATTTTGCTATGACAAAGGAATGAAAGTTCAAGTAATAAAGGTACGTTTTCGGACACCAAGTTCCAATAAGTGAACTATAGAAATACTTTTTGCCCGTGACTGCGTAGATTTCGTTTTTAATTCGATACAAATATATCGTATCTGCTGATACCAATACAAGAATTACTTTAACATTTTTGAGACCTGTAAACATTTTTCGAGAATAGGGAATATTCATGTTTTTAATTCTCACCTTCAATCAAAACTAATTCATGTAACAAACACAGAGTATTTTTTTAAATTGCTATATACATAACCAAGATATAAGCCAACAAAGCGGTATCAATAGATAGTGAATCAAGTGGAAGGTTTTTACGTATAATAAATTCTACGGGTGTTACAACTCACATAAACCGAAGCGAAGCGAGTCACTAGAAAATAATAAAACAAAGTGGATATATTTTCATGAATCATGATGTACCTAGGTACTTAAAAACCTACAACAACAGTAACTTTAGTAGGTCACTGTACTCGTACTTCGGTAATCGCCAGCGCGCTCCTCGCCCTACATCAAGTTTAATTACATACAGAATATTTAATTCTCCCAGGTCATAACCCCCGTATTGATTATTCGCGAGTATTACCTAAGTAAATTGCAAAGACAAATATTGAAACAAAATGGCGGGGTCAGAGTTCGGACTGTTTGTTTACTTATATTTACAGCAATAACTCTAACGTATGCAGACAACAAAGGGCCTTTGTACAGCGTGTTTTTAACGTCAAGTTTGGGTAGGGGTACGATATTTCATTATTATTAAAGTATCCTATGTATTAATTGAGGACATGGACCGATTGGGTGCCAATGTTTTTATCTAAATTCGTTCAGTAATTTATACTGCCTACATCTTTATAATGATTTTTACGCATTTGTTCAGGTACTGCTCCAACGCCATCGCGCATATTATCACAACGCGAGTGTGCGTGATACGCGAAGACTGCACCTTGGCTGAGTGGTTGCCATGGCGACCCAGGACTGATGGCGCCCTTGTGCGCACGCGCCGGCTTAGGAGATTACCTCACGGTAAGACCTTGGGTTAAGGGTAGCGTAAGTTGGACCTTTACCATATTTAACCAAGTGACGTACAGTCAAAAACTTAAATTTGTAACCCACCTTAGACCCGTATTAATAAACTAATCTCAACTCTAATGCTCGCCTCGAGATTTGTCATAAATGACAGTGTTCTATGGTTTGAGGTTTACTTTGACGTATCTTGTGACGGGCCTCTTATGCCCGGTTCCTTTATTCAAGAAACGAATCGTTTTCCTTACGTCTCGTTAAAATTTGACACATTTTGTACGTAGCAAATGTAAAATTTTAACGAGACGTAAGTAAAACGATTCGTTTCTTGAATATAGGAACCGGGCATTAGCCAAGATGAGTTTATTAATAAAGCCCTTAGATCCAAAGTCAATCTGACATTCTACGACAATAAAGTTGAGTTTTCCTTAAGTTACAAATGACTTGGCATCGCTAATTAATGACATTGACGACTTTAAGCATATATTTTTGAAATTGGTCACAAGTCACAAATTACCGTTCGTTACCGTACCGTCACTGAGTTTTAAATTGTTAAGGAGTCATAAAATATTGTTAAAAGTTGAGATACAAAATTACTTTTAAACATCGATACATCATTGACTTTCTGCGCCAAGGTTTAATAGTGGAGGGATCATGACCCTGAAATAAAAAATACAACAGGAGATCAAAATACATGTGTGTCAACAATGAAGGTAAATTTGCTGTAAGGATATATAAATTACGGGAAAAAAAAACTCGATAAAAGGCAACAACTTCCAAGTCCAATGGACGCAGCATCTTTTCATTGAGCGCCTCCAGGTGTCCCGGTCTTCTTTTCCGCTGAGTATGCCATATCAAAGCTTGTTTGTGGTGGTTATCAGGGCGCCGCAGGACGTGACCAATCCAACGCTATTTCCTCGGCCAGATTTCATTTGCCAAAGGTTTCTGATTAGTCAGCTTCCATAGTTTAGCACCTGACATACCGACCGAACCGATCCCCAGAACGCGACGCAAACACCTGTTGATGCTAGACAAGTGTTGTCATTGAAAAATGTATGGGAATGACGTAAGTCACGTGATATATCACTCGTTACAACTGACACGCTGAAAACTGATTGTCTAGCCTATTTAATTTTGGCAGCACCAAGTGACAGGTGATCACCAAAGTGATCGCCTAACGCTAGCGTTCGTGAACAATGGCAACTTGTCTAGCCCCACTGGAGATGTCTAGTGATCTCCGTTTTGACGACCCATGTATGGCAAGTCTCTTGTAGGCGTTATTATTGTTCTTGTTTGGGCTTTACCAGCACACCTCTTCAGTCACGCTCAAGTGATTCACAAGCATTGTTTGTCCAGGTGGTGGCAAGGAATGCGACGTAGTTGAGGAGGTGAGACCTGCTTCGTTGGAGCCCACAGCGCACTGGACGCCGGGACCTTGGGGAGAGTGCCGCGTGGCCATCGAGACACCTGCTACTCCTTTACCTTGTAAGTACTTTTTTTTTATTATATCCTCGTAAGCATAGACAGATATTCTTGACTACAGATTGAAAGGGTATCTAAAGCCTAGGCAATGTTTATGATTGACGTAAGCAGACCAGCTTTCATAAAATGTGTAACTTGTAATTGTCCGGTGTCACTCAAGAAAGACATACCCTTATAATATAATCTGTGGTCTAGGCTAAAGCTGGTATCATTTAACCAGCCGCTTATTGATTTCTATAGGAAGACATATTTCATTTCTAGCTTCAGACCATAAGTGTCAGTAACTGTGCTAATCTGACGTCCAGTTTTAGAAAGTGTTTGACAAATAAAATAAAATACCAAATGCGATTGTCGAAGACGTGCCTCTTAATTACCCAGCCAACGACGAAGACAACGACGAGGCTGACGACGACGCGATCTATGACGACGAGGCCGACGAGCTGGAAGAGCGCGACGCCAGCGCGAGCTGCGGCGGGGGCGTGCAGCGGCGCGAGGCGACCTGCGTGCGCGCAGACGGCCGATCGCTGCATCCGGTGCAGTGTGCCCATGCTCCGTTACCGACGCTTGTGCAACCCTGTGAGGTAAGGGGTTGGCTGATTTAGATAAGTCACAGAACATATATATATTACAAGAATGAAAGGCTCTCTTCCAAACAAAGCAGAGCTTAGCGTCTAATAAAACACACCGACTCTGAACTTCATTGTTATTACATAATTCGTATTCATTCTTATGCAACCCAAGCCATTAAACCATTGGATAGGTAGGATAGATGACGATAGGAACACAGGCTAATCGTCCACCGTTCTTATGAATAAGATTTTTTTATTTCGAGCAACAAGGCTTATAGTTACAAATACGTACCTTATTGAATTTTTGGCAAGCGTTAGCTCCAGCTCAATCGTAAATAGTCGTATTTTTCATGTCAGTTGGGGTAAGTACGTCAACGGGTTAAGTGCGACAACCCATGTATTTATTGACGCTTTTGCCCCGTCGACGCACTTTACCTTATACCCAGCGTTTTCAGACTCAAAACTCCTTGTGCAGGTACCCTGTCCTCGTGATTGCGTAGTGGGGGAGTGGAGCGAGTGGGGAGCCTGCCAGCCGACCGATGGGTGCCCTCTGTTCCCGGTGCAGCAACTCACTACCAGTGGTACGTACCACATTTCGGATACCATTGATGAACTTGATTACTGATTAGGTACTTACCATAGTTAGATAGGACCAGCAGGAGGTCTGTAGCTATTCGCATAACAGTTCATATAATCAGAATCTATAAATGCAAACTCGGCAATACCGTAAAAAAACTCACCCAATGTTTTTATTACTTGAATGTACAAAGAGATGTACCCACTTTTCCACCTTCTTGCATTGTAATAAGGTCCAAAAGTTGACACATCTCTTTGTAGTCGACTGTACCACGTTAGTTAGCTCTTAATTTATTATTGTTACACGGTTTGAAAATTAAAAATATGTGTTTTGGTGGTTTTTATTTGCGTTTTAATAAATTTATTTTCATTTCATTTTATACGGCTGGCTGGCGCCAAACGGTGTATTTTTTAGCTTTTTGCAGAATTGGACCACATTTTTTTGATAGTGAGTCACTAACACAGGGTAAAAAAGCAAATATGTTATGTATGTTTTACAAATTTACAATGAATTGGATTAGAGGTTATTAGACTAAGTAGTAATAACAGCATTGTTTTACTGCCGTCAATATTATCAATATTCATAAACTTTGTGGTTGTGCAATGTGTCAGGATACTGAGGATTGACTCCTTATCTGCCAGTCTCATCCTTATATGGACTACTATTCTTGCAGTGGTATACCACTCAAGAGCCTCTATTCACCTAGGTTTTAGCTTGCGACGCCGCCGCGTGACGTCAGCAGCCTCAGGCGGCGGCGCGCCCTGCCCGCCGCTCGAGGAGAAGCGGGCCTGCGCGCCGCCCCGCTGCGCCGCCTGGCGCGCGCTGCCGTGGGGCTCCTGCGTGCTCAACCAGCCGCACACCACCTGCGGCCCGGGCCGAAGGAGCAGGGAGCTCCGCTGCGTGGGACACGACGGGGTGAGTAGACTCGAAGTTGTTTTATCGAAAAAAAGAGGTGGTGAGGGACGATCAGACCGGTCACCTGACAATACT